>JAOTQR010000097.1:20705433-20716309 GCA_025774065.1 Solanum ossicruentum | reverse complement strand
CTTTTGTATTTTTTGAAATTATATATCAAGCCACAATACAATTTTGAAATTAAACTACTTAAAAAATTAGTCCTTTAAATCACAATATGTAAAACATTAAAAGAACATATAAAGAAACTTTGTTCAAGAAAACACTTGACTCTCAAAAATTTTTTATGTTATTTAGAATTGAGAAAAATAATAATATTGAAATAATGGTTGTGAATGTTAACTTTTGTCAGATGCATAGGAAATGAAATCAAGCTAGTCTGGGATCTACTCCTATATACAAACACTAGGTACAGGTTATGGAAGAAAGATACTGTACAATCTATGAATCCTATTTAACTATTTATATACATGAACAATACTAAAAGGATTTTATTTTATTTTATTACTACTGCAACAACAATAACATTACCCTCAATGCCTCAAAAGTTATCATTCATTGCGGGATAAGGAGGATCAGATGTACACAGCCTGACCCCTATGTTTAATAACATAGCGTGACTGTTTCCGGATATTTTATTTCTACTATGGTCTTAAAATAGTATTTATTTATCAAAGTAAATATATTTAGTAGCATTAGATAAAAGTTAACAAGAAATTAAATTTTTTTAAAAACACTTAAAAGATGTGCAAAAGGAAAAATTATCACCAACTAATATGCAGCAGAATTGGAGCATCGTTAAGTTTTTTACATAAAAAAAAGTAGTAAATATAAGAACTAATATTTAATAAAGATGAATTGATTTTTTTATTTTTTTTTATTTTTTTTATTTTTTGCCAAATGTTGTATACAATCTTATATTAAAGAGAATTGAGATTACCAACTTTAATTTTAGACAACTCAGTAACAATTATATATTTTAAAACAAATTCTCTATGTTATAATGATTGTTAATTTGAGAAAGAGAGATTATTAGTGAACTCGGCTTTATTTATGTCTTCTGTCTTTTTTTTTCGATTGACTGAATAAATATTATTTCATCTTTGGTATTTTTTTTTTGTTCATTTCAAAAAATATCATCCTATTCTAATTGAAAATAATTTATCGTTAAAATTTTTTTTTCTTTTGAAATTTCTTTTCTTTTTTAATGATTTACAGAAGCACTTTTTTCTTTTACAAAATTACTCTATTTCGGTCTATGTGACTTTTTTGGATTTTAAGACTTAAACAAGTCTTTTTTAATATTTTTTAAATATTATAATTATCAATTATTGTGAATTATCGTATTTTTTTATATAATACCCAAATAATCAAATTTTATTTCAAAACACTATAATTAAATTATCCAATTTTTAAAATTTAAACTATATCACATAAATCTTTTTTCAAAAAAGTATAACTAAACACACGATAAATATTTTGAGACAAATTTATAAGTTTTTACAAGTTTATTTAAAGCTCAATTAAATTACACCTAAGCTCCAGGAAATGAAGTGACCAATCATCCAACTGATTGAAACTAGTTAGAAAGAAACTAAGGAAACAGTAAATTAGTTTAGTGTAACCAAATTAATTTATTGTCTTCCAACTATATGAAGTACATACAAGGTGGAATACAGCTACAATATTTAAAAGTTTTTACTAGTAATATATTTCATCTAAATACTTAAACTACAATGTATTTTAATTATTTAAATATATAATAAAATATTTTTATTAAACATTTCTGATTAACTTTTTCAAAAAATATGTATATCACATGATTCCAAGGACATATTCTATAGATAAATTAATCATTTAAAATATGTCACATTTAAATTATTTTAGCATTATCGAAATAAGTTGTAATCTTGTTTCAATTGATGATAATATATATTATTAAAAAAGATGATATATTTTATGTGATTAACTTATCAAATACGTGATGAACGCTTGAAAACACGTGGCAAAAAAAAATTCAAATTTTAAATTAAAGATGTATAAAGATACTTTTATTAGGTAAGAAGGGGTTTTTGGCATTAAACAAAGAAGAAGAAAAAAGAGGTACAATTTGATAGGTATTCATGTACTTAATTTAAACGTGTATATATATATATATATATATGTATGTATGTATGTATGTATGTATATGTATCATGGTCATGACATTTTATTGAGATTAATTCAGTTGGAAGGACTTCCGTTGATATTCATTTCCTAGAAAAAATGCTTTGATATTCCATGAAAGAACCACATTTTTTTCTTCTGATTAGACGCAAGGGCAGAGCTACTCCTTTGTTAGGGGTTCATCCAAACCCCCTTCAACGAAAAATAATACTATTATACTTGGTTAACTCCCTTCAACTAGTTTCTATATTTACTTTGTTAAATTTTGAACATCCTTAATGACAAATTCATGATCCGCCACAAATTAGACATACCTCTCTGGGGAGGGAAAATTAGTTTTATAAGCTACTTACAAAAAAAAAAGGTAGTTTTTATCTTTTATGTATACAAAATTATTATTTTTATATATAAGAGATCTTAAGTTTTATAATTAAAAAAGATCTTAAAATATTATTTAATTTTCTTATGCTCAATTTATATGTGGTGAAACATGTCTCATTTGGTTCTCACTTCTCAATATAAAAATAAAATAAATGCTACCTTCACCTTTGATCAATTCGACAAAGCAGTACAATGCTAGGAATCTTACTTTTCGCATGGGATAAGATTTCGTATCTGATTTTTTTTAATTGTGAACATGTCACCTTTTATATTGAAAAGGATGTCAAAGAAGATGGCTAAGTTAGCAAATATTTTCAACTAGCTAAAACAAGGCTAGAACTTAAATAGACATGTTCTTAAAAGAATTTTTTCATATAGTAAGTCAAAAATATTTTAATTATATTTTATAGCTATAATTTGAGCAGTAGCAAAGTCATCCTTTTCTGAGGGGTGTCACTTCGAAAAATTACATTCTATATATAGGTAAAAATTTGATTTAATAAATATTTATACAAGTAAGGACACCTCTTGACGCAAGATAATTGTTTAGTGTAGTAGTTAAGGGGATGCAAAAATTGTTTGAAGTCATATGTTCTATCCCTCGTAGTGACATATATATTTTTATTTGACACCGCTTATTAAAAACCTAGCTCCACCTGAGTTTGGACAATTACATTTCATAGCTATAGTTATAAAATAATTTGTATAATTCGTGCAATAGTTGTATATATTTGTATAATTCGTTATGCATTGACAGATTTTGTATAACATTTATACATTTTGCTATACAATTCATACACGACATTTGTATAATTCACTATTCAATTTGCATAATTACATTTCATAACTATAGTTATAAAATAATTTGTATAATTCATGCAATATTTGTATGTGTTTGTATAATTCGTTATACATTGGCAGATTTTGTATAACATTTATATATTTCGCTATACAATTCATACACGATATTTGTATAATTCACTATATAATTTATAGTATTTGCATATTTCGTTGTACAATTAATTTGATTCGCGCACAATATTTATATAAATTGCATGAATTATATAAAACTCAAACTATAATTACAACTAAATATTATCGTGATTCATAATTAATTTAAATTATAATTATATTAACTAATTAATTAACTTATGTTATACGTAATTGTTCCTTCTTTAAATCTGCCGAACTATAGGGAAAAAATTCCCATTCGTGTGCAAGGGGACAAAGAAGCGTTGAAAAGGTCAAAATTAGTGACAAAATTAACGTTTGATAATCATGTCGTGTTCATTTGTACCGGGGCGGATACGATGTTACGATATAAATTCAATATTTTAAACGTGACATATAAATTTATATATAAAAATTAATTAAAATTGCACCAGTAAATATTACTAACTCATAAGTCACAATTTTTAAAAATATACTCCCTCTGTCCTATTTTATGTGATATTTTTTTATTTTTGATCCATCCCCAAAAAAGTTACCTTACTCTAATTGAAAATATTTTGGCTTTAAAATTTCCTTTTTACCCTTAATGAAATGAATCTCAACCACACAAATTTTTCAAAATGATTTTAGACCACATGTTTTAAAAATTTTACTTATTTTTTAAACATCATGTCAAATCAAAGGGTGTCACATAAAATGGAACAAAGAAAGTAGTAAATTTAAAGCTAATACAACAACAACAACATTACCCCAATGCCTCAAAGGCTGCCGCCCATTGTGGAATAAAGGGGGGTCGAATATACGCCGTCTGACTCCTATGTCTAAAAACATAGCGCGACTGTTTCCGGATGATCCATGATTAGCGTTGAAAGTTGCATTGATTAACTGCTACTTCGCAATTGAAAGAAGCGCAGACAGTTTAAAGAGCCAGTTTGCTTTATTTCACCATACCCCAAAGCAAAAAATAGTAATTTTTTACTCTAACCAAAATTGATTAAATTTAAAATTAATAATAGTTAAAATTGAATAAAAATATATTTGTGTGAATATATTTACTTGGAGTTGGGCATGACTAGACATGGTGTGTCCTATTTAGTGGTTATACATAATTACTTGTCCTCCTTTTGTGTTTAAACTTTTTAAAAAGATGGTACACCTTTGTCTTAGAGTCTTGTCAATGAGTTTTTTCCTCATGCGGTGTTGGATATCCATATTGAAATTAATTAAATTTGAATGCGTATCGAGAACATTCTCTAACAAAGACGACTTCATAATCAAGAGAATTCGAACCTGAGACCTCTAGTTAAGGATAAAAAAATATTTACCACTCCACCATAATCCTTATTGGTATCTGGTCCATAAGTTATGAGATAGCACTCGCGTTATTTATATTTCACTTCAATTGAAGATCTATATAAGAAAAAACTCTCTATTTTTTACAAGGCAAACACAAAAAAGAATACAAACCATCTTCTTTAGATTTCGATTATGTAATAACATTGAATAACTCGATTATGTAATAACATTGAATAATGAATATATTGTTATTGTTGTCATATCTGAATTTTAATTGGTTTAAAAAGATAGTTTTGGCCAATAAGGGACTTCAAAATATCAGTTTTAATATCTAATTTTGGGATTGGTAATATATTTGATATTAATTTATCTGCATTAAGAGTCAAAAGAGGGGAGAAAAAGAAACATAAAAAAGGTTAGATCATATTCACGTGTGCTTGTCATGTTCTAATTTTTAAAATGCTTAGGAGGTTTTTTAACAACTTCCTGTGAAAAAAAAAGATACAACCTTTATTTAAAAAATAGTTGCAATCTTTCACTTTTTTGATAGATTAATTTAATTAATTTTAAATTAATTTGAAGTAAATTCACAAAAAAAAATTATACTTAAATTCAGATATTCAAAAGATTACATAATAATATTTATTATTAGATAATTCAAAATTTCATGATTAAATTAAAATATTCAAAAATTATATAAAAAATATTTATTATTACAGAAAGCCCACGAAATTTCAGGAAGCGAAATATAAAAATTGATTTTGAAAAAATATTAGTTCCTTATAATTTTTGAAAAATAAAACTTTTTAAAATATTGATGAGAAATATTATTTTAAAATATTCTTTATTTAAAGTATATTTTTTTCGTCATATCAGTTTCTTTTAGTTTTGTTTATTCTCTATGATCATGATAACTAAATAGAATTGATAGTACATAAAATAAATTTGAGGAGAAATTTTGGACTTTTCATACACAAAAGGCCGACAAAATAAATGCAAAAGAAAAAAAAAACTAAGGTCAATCTTCTCAAGCGGCAAATCTACGGCACCCATTATGGTTGACTAATCGAGTATATACATGGTTCACTTTGTCGAATTAAAAATAAGGGTAAAAATTTTGAGTTAGAATTTGAATTTTATAAATTAAAATTTATTTTTTAAGTTATTTTTTATTTCATATGAATTTATTTTGTAAGGTAATATACATAAAATATATTTCAGGATAAATTGTAATTATGTTTTTTGCTATTATTTTTATAAATAACTTAGTATGTAGTATAGTTTAGTTTCTAGAACATATAAATTTCATGAAAGGAAAGGGTAAACAAGATAAAATTTCAAACATTTATCTTAAATTTTGAACGATTCAATTATTTTAAATGATGAAAAAAGTTTCAAATATTAAATTAAAATCAAGTCGAGTGAGTAGTTTTTGAATTAGTAATTTATATATGCATGTTTATTAAAATTTGTTACTACAAATTTAAATTTTGAATCAATGTTATTAGGTTCGGTCAAACCTGTAATCTATTCTTCCAAATTAAACAAAAATAAATTGAACAAGTATGGTTCTCTCTCCTTCCCCTCCAAAAGGAGATTTTAGTAAATAATCAAATGATGATACTCGAGCTAAGGATCAAGTTGGCAAATTTTCTTGCATCTCCTCCTTTCGGAGCTTAAGTATCATGTACGCTCTCAAAATAAAGAGCCTTGAATATTAGAAGAGAAGCACCTAAAACTAACAAGATTAAGTAAATATTCAAAATTATAATAATTTTAATTTGATCTTTTCTGACATAATCAAAAAATTAGGAAAATGATCCTTTATTCCTAAATAAAAAACTAAGTGTATTTTACTTTTATCATAGTTCACTCGTGAAATTACGATATGAATATTGTATAACTTTTCTAAATATTGTCTTTCTAATATAAAATTTATATATAAATATTGTATAACTTTTCTAAACATTTTCTGTCTTTCTAATATAAAATATAAATGTATTGGACATTTGTTTATTTAAGCTAAAACCGATGGATTAATATGTGATAAGCAATACAACAGCAACATACCCAGTAATATTCCACAAATAGAGTCTGAATAGGGTAAATTATACGTAAACCTAATAATATCAAAATAATAGTATTTAAAATTTTAATATGATAAAGAGGCATTATAAAGAGTGCCGCTCAAGTATTTTATTGTTTCCCACTAGTTGACTTATCACCTTTTTGATTAATTTGATTTCACATTGTGTTATACTTTTCCTTAGCTGTTTAATATTTGAAAAATAAATATTTAATAATATTGGCATATTTAATAAATATTGACATATTAATCACTCAAGAACAGTCGAAATATTGAAATGATGTTTGTTTCAATTTTTGCATAGCTCATGACTAGAGTACTACATGTATGATTGAATTTTTGTAAACCAGAGTTAGCAAGTTTAATGTTTGAGTTATTGAAAAGAATAGGCATTTATTATGAGTTGGATTTTTTTTATTAATAAGATAATCTAATTGTCCTATTTTTAACATGAAGCAGAGTTTAAAAATATAAAAAAGATTTTTTAATCTTGTGATCTTAAATTAAATATACATAGAATGTACTAAAATCCTCTTCAATATTGTGACCTTAAACATGTTATCTGAAAATGTAACGACTATTCCAGTCATTATCGATAGATCAAATAGGAAAGAAATTGGGCCAAAAAACTCTCGAGTAATAATTTGAAAATTCTGAATCTAGGTTGCACTGGATGAAATTTGAATTGGGTGAGAATTGGGACAATCCAGTAACGGATAGTGGGTTGATTCTGAGTTTGATCTTTTGAATTGATAGCCAAGACAGTAAGGAGTCTGTACGACTTTATACGATTGAATTTTGGTGATAGAACTCCCAAAATTGATCTTGGCACAAACTGTTGATTTTTGAAGGATATGTTTTGAAAGTATGTTGCGAAGTGAAAGCTTAGGATGCAACTCAAGTTTCTAACTCTATACAACCCGTGATGGTAGGAGGGTTCCGCTATGATGGTACTTTCAAGGTGCGATAGTCATAAATTTTTTAGCCAGAAAAGTCCTAATATTATTTTTATTTTCCCACTATGTTCTTGAGAGACCAGATGTAACTTAGGCCTATTTTTGTTCAGTTTTCCACCCATTTTATCAACAAAGATAAATTAATCATTCCTCTAATTTGTAAATTAATACATAAACTTTATAATCCCGGAGAGTCCTCTTAGGGGAAGATTTTAGCCTGAGAATTAATGGTGGAGAAAAGTCTTAGTTGGGAGAGAGAATAAAAAAAGTGGCCAAGGGTAAGAATTTTGATGTAATTTGAGTATTTTAGGCTATTATTTGTTGATCCATCATATTTTTGTTTGTTCTAAACAAAGAACAAGTCAAAACTATGAAAAAAGAGAAAACTTCAACTCTTTAGAGTTGCTAAAGCTTATTTTGAAGTAGATGATGTTTTTTAAGTCTCTTATATGTTATATGTGCTTGTTAACTACATTAATAGTGTTACCTGCATGTATGTGAATAGAGAATAAGGGAAAAAACCTAATAAAATGACTATCCGTGTATCGCTTAATCGTGTAAATTTGTAAATATTCATCATATTTTCGATACCAAATGACTTTATTCCCCCTATATCTCTATGGCATTAGGAGCGGATTCAAGACATTAGGTATATATATATGACTTACGAGCTTTCAGGAATCATATAGTTTTTGCTCACTATATGTATATAAGTTAAATAAAATTATAGATTAATTTCAAATTACTATAAAAACTAAAAAAATTTAAATGAATTTGTCTGTGTTATCTTTGAAGCTATCTAAGCCAAACGTTATTCCTTTGTCGAAAAGTACAAAGCATACTTGGGAAAATCAACGTGTATTTTCATTAACCAATAGGTATGAATAATGCCTTTATTGATTGGATACGGATAATCCTTTGATATGACGGATTCAAAAATCTCATTAAAAATATTCAAAATTTAATATCTACTGTACATTCATGCGTGCCAGAGACACTTCAACAACAACAACATTATCTCATTGCCTCAAAGGTTCCCGTTCATTGCGGGATAAAGGGGGAGTCGGATGTACGCAGTTTGACCTCTATGCTTAAAACATAGATCGACTATTTCTGGATGACCCATGATGAGCGTTAAAAGTTGCATTGACTAACTGCTACTTCACAATTGAAAAAAACGCAGACAGTTTAAAGAGTCATTTTGCTTTAGTCCATCATATCCCAAAGCCAAAAATAGTAAATCTTTGACTCCATCCGGCTGTGAAATGTACCAGAGACACTTCATGTGAGAAATACAGTAGAAGAAAAATATAATCGAGATATTTTTCTGCTAGGCCAAACTTGTTAAATAAGATTAGAAGATTTAACTAAAGAATAAAAAGTTAGAAAGAAGAAGGAAAATTTAGAAAATAAGAACTTCGTCATGAAAGAAGACTCTTTGATTTTGATTTTGGGTTGAGTACAAATGGATATGACCATACCTATTTATATTTGTGTAGGGATGTTTTTAGAAATAATTCTAAATACATGTACAATAAGAAATATCTAGATATTATCTTCTAAATATCTAACAAAAATTTGCATTATTCTATAATTTATCACAATTTTGTGCTGAGGGTTTTAGGAAACAGTCTCTCTACTTCTATGAGGTAGCGGTAAGGTCTGCGTACGATTTACCCTCCCCAGACCCCACTTGTGAGATATTACTGGGTATGTTGTTGTTGTTGTTGTATAATTTATCACAAATATCTTCTCAAAAATATCTACAAAAAAATTCTAGCAACTTTATCTTCTACTCTAAGAAATACCTATCCTAAATAATACACTAGATTATTCTAAAAACTAATTTATAATATTCCAAAAAATCATCTTTAATTTTTTTTTACGTCCGAGAACATTATCGTCGGAAATAATGTTTTTCGACAATTTCACGATATTTTTTCTAAGGAAAAAAGATCTTTTCCCCTATTAATTGACCAAACACTCATTAGTCAAAGATTTTAAAAAAAAACCAGAAAAATTGAATTACTCTTCTTACACATATGATGTATAGTAGCTTAAATGTCTCCATCGATCTTCATTTTTATGAAGAAATTAAGAAAGAATACTCGTGCTACATGCAGCTTTTTATTTCAGCTCACAGACAACGAGAAGAAAAACACAGTACTACTACAGAGCGTTGAATTGAACAGTTATTTTATATATATATAGTATCTGTATTGAAGTTCGATTAATTTTAAATTTGTGTCAGAAATTGAGAACAAATGCTTTTTAACAAAATCAACTCTATACTTAGGAAGGTCGGACTCAAAATTACTTGGCCTTAAATAAATTAAGTATAAGTTAAACAAACGGATGATAACATATTTTGCCCAACTATAACCAAGTTTTAGTTTGTTGGTTTGTTTGTTTAAAAGAATGATCTATAACGGTTAGCAAGAAATTTATCTCCTTTATATGGCTATCTGTTAGGGAATAATAAGCGATAGTGGAAGCGTGATAAGGATCAGGATTGATATTGAAAAAGTATAAATAAATTGGGCAAGATAAATAAATGGAGACACAGATTTAAGGTGGTTCACCCAAAAATAGGCTACATCAACGGACGACGATGAGCAAAATATCACTATAATAGAGAAGTGTACAACAAAACCTCACTGGACCTAAGCACTATAAGGATATAATTTTTATGTATCACTCAATGATATAAAAGGAGTATTACAACACTCACAAAATACACATAATGTGTATCTCACAAACTCTTTGAATCTCTACAGATTTTCTCTCTACTTCCTCGTCCAAATGAAGAACAAAATTACTCCTTTATATAGGAGTAATTTTGGTAGGTGGCATCGCAAGTTGGCTGTCAACTTTCAGCTGCAAATTGAAATCAATTTGCATTGCCAACTGTAAATAAGTTGGCAACCTTCCTTTGTTGAAAAAGAAACAAAGGGATTCAATTTGTTTGACAATTTGATTGTGACATGAGTTGTCAAGTTAGAATCAACTTGGGCCAGATTTCAACACTATGGAGGTGTTAGCAAGACTTTTTTTTTAAGTCTAATTCAAAATGAATGACTCAATTTCTTTTTTATGATATTTTAATTTTAATTTTTCACTTAATATATTTAAAAATATAAGATTAAAATATATATTTATATATTTGACATA
>JAOTQR010000097.1:20666969-20680552 GCA_025774065.1 Solanum ossicruentum | reverse complement strand
TCTCCCCTTTTTACCCACCATACAAGGGCACCCCATTTTTTTGAAAAGCAGGGAAAAAAAAAAGGAAATTTCCCCCTCCCCCCCCCCCCCCCCCCCCAGAAAAAAAGAAGAAGAGGAAGTTTGGGAAGTGCAGAATTTGATGATACAAGGTTGCCCTTAACAGAGGGGCAAGGAGGAATTTATTAACATAAATTTCTTCACTTTTAAAGGTGGTGGTAAACCAGCTTGGGAAAACGGGTAATTTTTGCAACATGCAAGAATAACCACAAGAAGCCACATCTAAAGCTGGCTTATTCTTTCTCCATTACTTTCCCATAAGGATTTTATGCACCCTCATTTGAGCAGAATTTTACAGAAAAAGAGAGACCAAAGCGCATAAAAATCAAGTCATTCCATGCCATTCAAGCAATTATAAGAAAGTCAGTTGCTAACACCTCACATACAACAAGCCGAATCAGAGGCAAAGTCTATAAGATACCAATGCTGCACAAAACATATAGCTCTTTAAGCATATAGAACCTTTAAAATGTTAAGCTGCATTAAAGGGATGGAAGTAAATTTGCAAAAACTAAAACTAAAAAAAAAATAGATGAATAAGAAGAATTGGTCGTATGAGGATAGCATTATCAAAGTTCAGTCGACGAACTTAACCCAACTACCAAAGCATTGTTAATCAAGTCAAAACCTCGTAAGTTTAAAAATATAGATGTCAGATCTTCCAATGTAAGGACGTACTATGTATCCTTGGCTCGCACTACCAAAATAAACCTATACAATAGGGATTCCTGGAAATGTACCTCAATCATCTCTTCCTCTTCCCGGCGCCATAGTACTCTTCTACGTTTCCCATTTGGAAGGACATCTGGTCTGCAGCAGAGAATAAAGTTGAAATTATTAGTTGTTGAAGAATGAAGAGGATAATGTGCTCAAGCTTCAAAGAAGTTCCATTGAAGTGATCACTTACAACATGGAACGCTGTTTAACTTGCACTAACTTGCCCACTGCATTACCATTCTCAAGTAAAGAAACTGATGTCCTAGTTAACCGTCTTAGAGAGTCAGTCAGCATATGCTCGTCTTTAACTTTGTTAACCTGTTTACCACACTCACGTTGCTTTGAAACACGCTTAGATTCTCCACAAGTTAAATCCCCAGTTACAGCTCTCCTTTTACCATGCAAGTTCTTCTGCAATGAAGGATCTGCTTTCATGACAGTTGCAGTAGTTTGGTCAACCTCTATCGTCTCTTTGCCTACAATTTCAGGAGAGTTTCTTTCCTTTTCTTCCAGAACAAGTTCATTCCCCAACTTCCCGTCTTCAGCTACAGAAAAATTTAAGTGGCCATCTTGGTGGTGATCTTCAACACATTTCTCTAGTTGGGGTTCACCAACTTTTTGTGGATCATTTACCTTAACGCTGCTTCCAGCTTCTAAAACTCTAAAATCGGTTGATGTTACTTTAGAAGATGTATGACCACTAGGTTTACTACTACAATCAACACCTGGGTCTGAATATATTTGCTGCCCAGCCACCTCGTTGATCAAAATTGCATTCTGGAACATCACTCTTCTTTTCTGGTAATGGCACACAACCCTTTCCCGTGCTGATTTTCTTACTATTGATGGCAACTCTCTGACGTTGTCTATCATTTCATTACCTATGAAATTATCCAGAGCTTGTTTTTTTGACAAAACATGCTCCTTTGCTTGATGAAATCTTGCAATTGTTTGCCTATACACACAATAAGGGCAATAGAATTTTCCCAAATCATCAAATCTAGCGGGACAACCCATGCACCTAACATGAACTGCTATAGGACAACAACTATCAGCACAAGCCAACACTTCTCCACCTTTATCACATTTTATACAAATTTCTTTCTCCAACAGGCTCATTTGCTCCAACAGTTTTTTTCTTTCTATCCCCTCAATCTTTCCGTAGGAATTAACCCATAGTAACATCAAAGATGTATCTCCTTGTTGATGTTTATATTATTTACTTAATAGATGATTGTCAAAAGTTACTGATCAATCAACCATCCAACCTGTGTTCTCTTCAAATCAAGGTTAGCTTCAATCAATAGACATGCAAAAACTCCATAAGTTACAGTACAGATTATCTTTCTCTCATCTAAGAGTTCCACGATTAACATCAGACACAGCATAAACAAAAAGATAAGTGTTGAAAAAATAGTTATTAATTAACTTAAACAATAGCTCACTCTCTGATAAGCAATGACCAATGTTATATGAAATTACTTTCCATCAATCTCAGATGGAGCCAAAGATTCACTATTTTTTGGCTTTGGGGTATGATGAAATAAAGCAAAATGACTCTTGAAACTGTCTGCGCTTCTTTCAGTTATGAAGTAGTAGTTAGTCAATGCAACTTTCGACGCTCATCGTGGGTCATCCGGAAACAGTCACTCTATATTTTTAAACATAGGGGTCAGACTGCGTACGTCCGACCCCCTTACTCCACAATGGGCGGGAGCCTTTGAGGCACTGGGGTAATGCTGTTGTTGTTATTGTTGTTGGTATATGAAATTAGAGACTGAAATTTTTAAGTTTAATTAACTTAAACTATAGCTTAATCCTTGTAATGCAGCTTTTCCTTGAATTCTTCAGAAGCTCAAAATCCAAAATATGAACCAATATTCTTCATATCTAAAGTGTAAAACAGTTCATATTTACAGCTCCGTTCTTAATAATAATACAGAGTCAAACTAAGACCACTAAAACCGGGCAGAGAGAGTAACAAAGTAATGCTGAATCTCAAGCTGGACTAATTTACATTTTACAGTAAAATTTTAAGTTAATTTAACTAAAACACTTACACGTAAACAGTAAGAAACTGAAACGCGTTCAATCATTCAATCAACACTGTTTCAATCCAAGTATCAACAATTAGACTGTTTTTTCGTATTTACTACAGAAAATATCATAAAATTTAACACATAGAGGCTTTCTTCTAGTACGAACAGATTGAAATAACCTACAACTTGTAGTCTACCAGTAAAAAGTGTGGCAAATTAGACTTTTTCTTACCGATATGGAAACAATCAGCTACCGAGTAAAAGTCGGAGAAAGAGAACGCGAAGAGAACTTCCTGTAGCTATCACGGGAGGAGAACCACCGCGAGGAGTTCGTCGAACCGACTGTGACTGCAGAGCGTTCAATTCAAATTGGCCTGAGATATAAACTGAGTCGATTCAAATTAAAGTTAGCGGGCCGAAGTTTGATACCTGTGGGCCGTGAGATCCTAATCACGTAGAAAATGGACAAAGTGCAGATATAGCCAGTTTTAGATTACCATTTAAATCATAACCAAATTTATAAACTTAACCCGAAATTAACTCTAGGAATATCCGATCGATCGAAGTTTAAACTTATGGCTGAATTGAAAGTATTTTCTTTTTTGTCGAAGCAATCTTCGTTCCTTGATTTATATTTAATTTGCATTTTTTTTAAAAAAAATTTAAGATTCCCTTTTTCAATATTACAAAAACAATAATTTTAATATCAAAAGCTCGTATCTAGCTATGAGTATAAATTTTTTAAAAATGTGATTGGATCGTAAATGACATTGTACAAATAGACTAAGGGGTGAAATTACTTGGAAATGACATGAGGTGACTACTTTTAGTTTGTAAAATTCTACTTAATGTAATTTTCAAGCTTTTCACTTACTTTAATTATACTCCATTCATCCATCTTTACTTCGCTCCCATATTATTTTATGATGTTCAATAATATTTGTCTAGTTTATGAAATCAAAAAATAATTTTACACTTAGTTCCTAATTTATCATTATTAACTATAGTCATTTTTCTATTACATTTTTCAAAACATTATATTAATTATATTCAAAGGTAATTTGATAAAATTACTTCTATCATTTATGACTTCTTACGTGCTAAATTAATATAGGACAATTAAAAATGGACAGAGGAAGTATTTATGTGGACTCTTTCAAACATGAGAGAAGATTTTTATGAGAATATATACCTTCCTCCAAAGTCTTGAAAACTTTTACAAAGGAAGCTTTCTTGTAAATTTCCACAGCAATAGCTAGAAGAAATTAAAGAGGTTTTGCTTAAACAAGAAGTTCTTGTAGAACATTGTTGGTAGTGACATGACATGACCCTTCATCTGTCTAAATTTTGAATGAAAAAATTATTTAATTCTTCTAGATCGAGGTAAGAATAAGTTTTATGTATATTTTAATTTTTAATTTTTATTTATAAAATTATATTTGAGTATATATATTGTTATTGTTGTAGTGAAAAATATCAACAACAACAACAACAATAACATAACTAGTGATATTCCACAAGTAGGGTCTAGGAAGGGTAGATTGTACGCAAACCTTACCGCTACCTCAAAGTGAAAAATATCAAATTGATAGAAATAATGGATAAATGAATATTTGCATGAAATTGACTCGTACATCATGTTATTAAATTGAGAAAATGACACCAAAATAGTCCTTAATATTTGGGTAATGTTTTATTTTGGACTTTAATATATTTCATTTGAAAATTGACGAATATGTTCATTTTGGTTCTTAATATATTTCATTTGTTGAAATGGTCCTTAATGTATGACAAAATGTATTCATTTTAATCCTTGATCTTAAACCTAACAGATTTTAAAAAAAAGTATATTAAATTATATCTATGGACCCTATATGGCTAACAAAATTCACCGTTGTTGTTTTCTTCGTTAGCTTCAAAGAAAGTGCTCCATAAAATCTAACAGTATTTTCTCCAACAAAATTTATTATTTTTTTGTTCCTAAAATATTATTCCACGAACTTAACAAAAAATTATGCTTTAAGCAAAGACAAAATAATAAAAATAATGATATTAGATTTCAAGAAAAATTTCCGGAGCTAACAAAAAAGATAACAATGATAGATTTTATAAGCTCATGGGGCTCAAAAATAAATTTTCTTCTTTTTGGAGGATAAATCCTGTTAGCTCTTAACATAAATATTTTGTTATACATTATGAAACATTTCAATCAAGTAAAATATATTAAGAATCAAAATGATTATATTTGTCATACATTAACGACCATTTCAATCGAGTAAAAGATATAAAGGGCCAAAATAAAGTATCACTCAAATATTAATGACTATTTTGATAATTTTCTCTTATTATAAATTAAATTAAATAAGATTTGGCAGTTTAGTACCACCTGTTGACATCGGAATTTGATCTTCCAAAGGCTAAAATGCTTTCTTATTTCTAATCCATCAATAACCAACTATACCAACCGTACCGCAAACTACGCTAAAGCAACATAAAGAAACTAAGAACAAAAAAAGTTACAATCTTTGACAAAGACACACAAAAATAAGTGTAAATTTTTGCAGTGAAAAGATATAATCCCCTCTGAAGATTCTTTATTTCGTTTGAGAATCAATAAAAAGTGAGAACATGCATATCACGAATTGGGTTTCTAGCATAATTTGTTGACCTTCATATAAGGTAATAAATATTCTTTTTTTTTTTAATAAATTAATCTGACCCACAAGCCTTTCTTGATATTATTGATCTTTGTGGTATTTCACCAACTGTTGGAAACGAACAATTAAGAATCTGTTCTTTGGGTTTGAATTTTTATTGGCAGCAATGCAAATGGTTGGAGATGGAAGTTTTTCTGTTTTCTCTGCAGAGTAGAATCAGTAGTGGATGGCTAAGGATTCACAATTTTCACGGGGCAGATCCCATCTTGAAGTGAGTAGTCTATTCTTATGGTCTTGCCATAGAACTTATTGTATTAAACATTTTTTTAATTTTATCTATGGTCATTGTTATGTTAAATTTAGCAAAATTTAAGATTATGAAGAACAAATTGATGTTAAAAAAATCATATTCCTTGTTAGTTTGTCATTGCACTTGGAAGGTTTTTATGTTTTCTTCCCTTGCTAATCATTCATTGACATTCTATTAACCTGAGTTGCTTGGATCTAGAGGCCAGATTCTTCCTGATCTAAATTTTAAGATTCGGAGAGACAGATCCAGGTATGGATACATGTGCTAGGATTCGGCTAAAAATAATTCAAATTTCTACTAATAGAGTTGTAAAACCAAAATTATGAGATATTATGTGAAAACTTGAGGAGAAAATATTGATCAATTTCACCTTAGCTTTTGTTTAAATTGCATATATAATAGAAACTATTTGGAATTTCTTCGTTGATTTTGGTCGAACTATCCAAAATTGGTTGACCAGATTGGGTATGGATCCCACGCCCACAACCCATGTTGTCTTGACATGGGTGCAACACTGAAAGTGAAGAGTCCGAGCAACTTATATGTTAACTACCTTGTTTTTTCTTTTGCTTAAGATAAATCAATTAATGTTATTTCTTGAATGCACCAAATCAGTATGGAAAGTATGAACTAGGTGAATGAGGGTGGCTCAATTTGAGGAACTTTGCTTATGCCTATGAAAACGTTACCTTGTTCTGTCTAGTTAAGATTTTACTCTGCATAATGACCAAAAATATCATATAGGCTACACCTTTTGGCATTCTTTTATCTTATCTAATGAAGGAATACTGGCTAAACAGATGGGTTCACTAGAAGGAAGAGCGGTACTTCAGCTTGAGGACGAGAACCTTGTGGACTCTAGGCATAATGATAAAAGGACATCTTCTATGGATGCCACTCCTCAGATATCCATTTTTGATGCTGATACAGATGGTGTCAGTTGTAAATGTATATGGAATAGTGTACTAAGGCAGATGCACATAGTTTTGTTCTCCAAGAAGTTAAACCTACTTATTCCATGTGGTCCTTTAGCCATGCTTGTTGATATGTTAACTGATCATCACGTAAGTTGCAGAACTATTTCCAGTTCGGTATCTTCTATTCTTAAAAAAGCTTTATTACTCACATTATTTTTCTGTTGTTCTTTTTTATCATGACTTTTTCAGGGATGGATCTTTTTTCTTAGCTTGTTAGGAATCATACCCCTTGCAGAGCGTTTAGGTTGGGCGACAGAGTAATTCTCTAAACTCAGTATATACAGAACTTTGTATGAGCCGAACATTTAGAATCAAGGGGAATGGGTTGTTGGCAAGGACTTGTTGCCATTTACTTTAACATTTCAGAAGGCTCTATTAATGACAGTAAAACGGAAGTATGGGCTAGAATGCATTTACACTTATTCATGCTCCTGTTTTTCTGTATCGATAATTTGGAAAATGTATAGCTTTGAAATTATGGTCTCTATTAGGTTGATAGCATTGAAATTTGTATTTGAACAATAAGCTGAAGGTGATGCTTTATGTTATCTAAAAGCTGTTTATATATTTCACGTTTCATATTTGATATGTTTTTCATTTTTCATTTCTGTAGGCAGCTGGCTTTCTATACAGGGCCAACAGGTAATCTTGTGGTTGCTTCATATCTTAGTTGTACATATGTAGTTTTCATATACTTGACTCAAAGGTCATATTTCGTCAGTATGTTATTGTTTATCTTAGGACATTGTCTTATTCAGTCTTTACATTTGCTTTCAATTTAGAGAACTTCGTGTCATCTTTGAGCAATCTGCCGTTTGTAATTTTGCAGTTGGAGGACTTCTAAATGCAACTTTTGGTAACGCAACAGAGCTAATAATATCAATGTATGCTCTGAAAAGGGGCATGATTCGTGTGGTTCAGCAGTCATTATTAGGATCAATACTGTCTAACACGTTACTAGTGCTTGGATGTTCATTTTTTGCTGGTGGAATTGTTCATTCCACAAAGGACCAGCTTTTTGACAAGGTAGATTATGTTGTTATGCTATCATATTTATATGACGCAAAAATCAATATCAGTTTACTTCAAATTGTATCTCACGATCATGATAGCAAGTTTTGACATTCTCGGAGTTCTCACTGTCAGGGAACTGCAGTGATGAATTCGGGGTTGCTTTTGATGGCAGTGATGGGCCTACTGTTCCCTGCTGTCCTCCATTTTACACACACTGAGTTGCATTTTGGGAAGTCAGAGCTGGCACTTTCCAGGTTTAGCAGCTGTGTGATGCTTGTAGCATACGGTGCATACCTGTTTTATCAGCTGACTACTCAGAATAATCTTTACATGCCAATTGCTGAGGTTGGGGTTCTTTATTTTCTCCGCACTCTTTTATGTTAAATGTTGCTGACCCTAGATACAGAACTTCCTGTCGAAAATAGTAAATAAAAAGTTTAGGTCATTAGAATCCCTTGAGCCTTACTTCTGTCCAATTTTCTAATAATATTTCCGTAAAGAGTAGCCTGTAGCCACTATATCTGGTAATTTAAAATTCAAAAATTTCCTTACTTGCCTACAAGGAGATAATTTCTTTTTGTTTCTAAGCTTCCAAAAAATTTGGAGAATCATATACTTGATTCCTTATTTTATATTTTCTGACTTAAACACTCGATTGGTGAACCATATCTGCACATAGAATGATGATTTAATGAGGAAACCAAAGGGTCCTACAACCGTTAAGTTCCCTATTTAAACCATCCTATATCCCGCACAGGCTAGGCTGATAACATTACTCTTCCATTAAGTTTGCTTCAGGTTTCCTAAAAGTTTAATAAAATTTAGGAAGAGGGTGAGAATAGCGCAAGCGTAGAAGAAGAAGAAGCTCCTGAGATATCAAAATGGGGGTCAATCATATGGCTTTCGATTTTGACACTATGGATTGCGATCTTGTCAGAATACCTAGTTAATGCCATAGAGGTAATTTCTTTGTCCTGCTATTTACTTTCTGTTTCCGATTTCTGTACTTGGACACATATAAGTAGCCCAAGACAAACTATAAATTACTCTATATTTTTCAGGGAGCATCAGTTGCCATGAGTATTCCTGTGGCATTTATAAGTGTCATACTGCTGCCAATTGTTGGAAATGCAGCTGAACATGCTGGTGCTGTCATGTTTGCAGTCAAAGACAAGCTCGTACGTTCCTCTACATTTTCTTTGTATTAAAGCTGTGGCTTACTATCCTTTTTCTTCACTTACCTGGTGCCTTTACAGGACATCTCTTTGGGAGTGGCAATAGGCTCGTCAACGCAGATTGCCATGTTTGGGGTAGGTAATTCAATATGCTTACACATTTTAATAACATCAAAGAAAAAATTTAATTTACTCTTCAGTAGCTTCAGATTGGATGTTTCATTTAGGAAGACTCTACCATTAGGCATTAGTTGTAACTGAATATATGCGCAATCTCATATTCTCTCCGTCCTTACTTACTGGACCATCACATAATAACTTCCGCTGAAATTTTTACTTGTATTACATGAGTCATGACGCAGAACTTACATGCTTGCCACTTTTTCATTTTAGATAAATACATTTGGAATCTAAGTTGCTCGGACTCTTCACTTTTGGTGCCGCACCCGTTTCAACACGACATGGGTCTGGGATCCGTGTCTGATTTGGTCAACCGATTTTAGGTACTTTGACCAAAATCGATGGAGAAAGTTTGGACGATTTTAATGATTTTTGTTGATGGAGAAAGTTTGGATGATTTTAATGATTTCTGTTGATGGAGAAAGTTTGGACGATTTTAATGATTTCTTTATTCAATACAAAAGCTAAGATGAAATTGAAGAAAATGGAATACATCTTTTTATATAGAAATTTCTATGTCACGCCTTTTCTTATAATCTTTTTCTAGGATTCTCTTCATGTTTTCCACATAATATCTCATAATTTAGGTTTTATCACTCTAATTTTAGATATTTTGATTATTTTTAGGGTGAATCCCTGCACCCGTATCCATACATGGATCCATATCACCGAATTTTAAAAATTAGACCATGAAGGATCTGACCTCTAGATCCGCACCCGTATCGGACACCTACACCCGAGTCCGAGCAACTTAATTTGGAATCATGTCAATGACCATGTCAACTTCCAAGTAAAATAATGCATTGAATTTGTTCTCGTATTGCGTTCATCTTTTGCTGAAAGTACCCCACAAGTTTGAGTGTATATTAAGTATGTACGAAAATTCATATAACTAAGTCTGTCTTTCTAGCTTTCCTAAATGGTCTGTTCATGAGCACAGAGCTCTTTCGCACACTTCCTGCTTTTGTTGTTCATAATTAAGTAATTTTCTTTAAAGTTTCTTCTTATATAATTATTCAACATTTTTACTTGTTTATGTATGTTGGTGAACTCTGGGAGTTAATTTCTCTTTAAACCTTCACTTTGATGCAGATCCCCTTCTGTGTGGTGGTTGGATGGATTATGGGTCGTCCTATGGATTTGAATTTCCAGTTGTTTGAAACGGCCACGCTTTTCATGAGTGTCCTTGTAGTAGCATTCATGCTGCAGGTGTGCTCTTATAAGTCAGAAGTCTTTCTGGTTCTACTTTTGTCCCATTTCTTTGTCTTGTTGGTTTCAATGACTGTCGTGCTCTTTTTCCTCCGTCTTCTCGATCCGTTGTTCTTTGCTTCACTCCCGGGTTTATGATCGATATTTAGTTTATAAGGCTTCCTGATCTACAACATTATTTTTCATGTTAATGTTTCCTCTTTCTGCAGGACGGAACTTCAAATTATTTTAAAGGACTAATGCTCCTTCTCTGCTATTTGATAGTTGCTGCAAGCTTCTTTGTGCATATAGATCCAAAGGCTATACGTGAGTTATATTCTCTTCGTGAAATTACTATATGGAAGCTCATGTTTTTTGACTCATATCGTCCTTTGGTGTTTGTTTCAACTGATAACATCTGGTCCCCTCACTGTTATTCTATTCTACTTCGTTGAGTTCTTGAGGATTTCTTCTGCAGTTAAATAAGATAATTGGTTAACCATTTTTGGTCGTGTCAAACGTATCATTTTAGTTGGGATATACAATTTTTGGATACTGAAACATTTTGCAAAATACAGAAATCATGAAATTATAGCAGAATATGGCGAACGTTTAGTCAGGTGCATATAGAATGGTGTGTAAACTTTGTCATCAATTTTCTCCAAAAACTCCGTAATTATGGGGAAGGGTAAGTGAATTGAAGTAAGATGCACTTGTCTTGAGCCTCTGGAACTATAAGAAAATATCGACCAAATTCTTGTTCAAGTTTACATAGAAGTCGTGCCATTGCTCATTTCAGATAATGAGCTGATTTAGGAAATCTCAGGAGAGAAATAGCATCCCTCCAGAGTTTGAAAGAATCGGATATTCTTTGCCTTCTTCAATCCCACTTAATAGCAGCACACTTGATCTTCATCATCTTTTACGACATGTTAGATGGAACAATAAATGAAACAAATCTTTCATATATGTCTAGTGGATGCGAAACCTTTATAGTCTTAGACATATCCATCTGGGGTACAATATGCATCTTTATAATGGCTAGTTACAACTTGCTCGATTTTATTTGACTTCATGATGCTGATTAATCAACTGTTGCTTTGTTTGATACATCGTTTTGATTCTAATACAATACAATGTATCATTGCTTTGCAGAGGACAAGCCCAAAAAAACATAATAAGTAACCGTCATGGTTTCCAGATCATGTAGACCTGCTAAAGCTGAAGGGCCATAATACATATTAGAGTTGCCTATAAAAAAGAGCCATTTCTTCAAAGTTTTGGCCACTCTGAGCTGTAGATATTTACAAGAATTCATCTGTTGATGATGCTCAGAGTTCTGTATTACTACTACTACCATCTATTCAGTTGAGAAGTATATGTTGTTTTCTCAGTTTTGCGTGGCAGCTAGTGATTTATTTTTTTTCGCCTCGAAAATGGCTGGATATAGAGAAATTTCTGTTACATATTAGTAGGTTTTTCCCCTTGTGATCAAAAGCAGAATGTATTGTTTTTGTTATCTGCAATCATAGACAATGTATCATCAAAGTTGAATCATTCATTGATGACTTTGTATATCTAAATGATTTTTTTTCTGTTGTAGTTACTTTCTTGCAATATTAAGTAAAGCTCTAAATCTGATATTAAAAGTTATGACGGAATAAAAGCGAAACTTTATGGTTTAGTGGAACCAGTGCGAGTCACTTCTTGCAATTCTGCTTGGAAAATATTTTTTTTTGAGCTAAACATCTGTCGAAAATTATTTCTTTATTTTCAAAGTAGTGGTAAGATTGGCGTAACTCTGTCATTCTCACTTGTGAATTACACGGGATATGTGTGGCATCCATGGGACAAAATGCTCCAAAATACTTATCGTGCTTACCAAAAGTCTTAAACATATATATTAATCTACTCCACTAATAATAGGTGTATTTTATCCAATGTTTGGTTGGAGGGTAAGGTAATCCTTGAATTATTTATCCCACCATTTTTGCCTTCGTGATGGGATAAGTTATACCATATATATGGTAGGGTAACTTATCTCAAGCTAACTTATCCCAAAATTAGTTTTCCTAGGATAACATGTTGCCAATCAATCGACAAGTTCATCTATTGGGCTAATTCTCGATAATACAATTAAACAAGTTTGAAAATTAAGAAGTTTAAACATTAATGACCAAATCAAAAGTCGTCCTCTTGGATAATATGATGAAATTGAAACTTCGTTACACTTTACAATAGTTTCTACATTATTAGAATAATTAGATCAATTAAGGGTACAGGTACTCCATCTGTACTATTGTATGTGTCATTCTTTATTTTTTAATTTATTTTAAAAAGAATATCATCTCACCAAAATTAAAAACAATTTAATTTTAAAATACTTATTTTATCATTAATAAAATGATTTTCAATCACATATTACAAAAAAAAATTGTTTTCTCTTAAATATCGTATCAAGTTAAATAATGTCACATAAAACAAGACGGAGGGAATATAACAAATTGTCAACTCATACGAAAAGTCAACTAGCCAAACATCATGACAATATAGGCCAATGTATATAAACTTATTAAGAGATTGTTTCCTTGGATCAACATAATTATGATCAGATTAATTTAGAAGCATATGATTATTTGTGCGGATAATTACATAAAGTCGAAACATAAATATATATGGCGCGATTCTATGGTGTGGGATTAGATGGTGGCACAACACTTGAAGGCTCAAGCTTAATGATCATGGTGGGAATAGTCATTATGTCTGTTTTAATGATTTCTATGGCGATTGTGGTGGTGGTTGTGGTGTAAACTCTTGTTGTTTTCTTCTTGTTGTTCTTGTGGAGTCAATAGCTTGTTTTTGGATATATGTTGATTTTCTTTTGGCTTTTGAAGTTTGGAGTCCAAGTAATGTGTACATTACTACATATATGTGTAAGTGGAATTTTCATAAATAGTTCAATTTTGTTTTTTTTTTCATTATTTTTGGATGAAGTCAAAGATTCACTATTTTTTGGCTTTGGAGTCGGATGAAGTCAAAGATTCACTATTTTTTGGCTTTGGAGTATGATGGAATAAAGCAAAATGACTCTTTAAACTGTCTGCGCTCTTTCAATTGTGAAGTAGCAGTTAATCAATGTGACTTTCGACGCTCATCATGGGTCATCCGGAAACAGTCGCCCTATGTTTTTAAACATAAGGGTCAGACTGCGTACATCCGACCCCCCCTTATCCCACAATGGGCGGGAGTCTTTGAGGCATTGAGGTAAT
>JAOTQR010000097.1:20648634-20659710 GCA_025774065.1 Solanum ossicruentum | reverse complement strand
CTAAAAATACAAGTAGTTGGAGGAATCTGGACAGTTACTAGTGTCTCTACAGAGTATAGCTCGAGCTTCGACAATTGAACGAGGGGGCTCAATATCCTTCTCTTGCAACGCGTTTCCTTGCAATCTTTGCATTTGGGGTCAAGGGATAATCATCCTTTTGCAAAATACCACATATGAAGCTTATATAAGTCTGTTAAAACACAATCCCCTTATGCTTAATAGTTCCTTATGGAATACCTACTTAGAGTAGAGTTTTATGGGGACTTCTGCTGAGTCGAGGCACATGCTAATGACACAGTTCCACACAAGCACACGGGGGAGCTGTTTAGCATTTTAAAAAATGGAGAAACAAAAAAAGGAAGTAGCAGGCAAAACAAATAAAGTGAAGCAAAACCTGGTATCATAACGGGTTGGAAATCCCACTGAATTCCCTTGCTGGGAATAGGACACTGCATTTGTTTCTACAACATTTGCGTTATCTCCCCTGCACCAAAATGAAACTGTCATTGGTTTCTTGAACTTCATGCTGAAATGGAGGACATTTGCAAATCGTTTCATATTCTGAAGGTCATTTCAACTTTTCCATACCCTTTACTTTCAGTCTCTGAAAGATTTCCATTGCAGACCTCCTCTACAACGTTTGGAATATTTATCTTGGTGTCCTGTGTCCTAGACAATCCTTCAGAAATACCCAATCCATTTCCATACCAGGCCTCCTCTGGTGTTTCTGAAAAGCCTTTCTTACTATTCTGCTCAGTTCCAGTCAATCCACCAGAAGTGCCACTTGCTAGTTCAGAGTTATCTTCATCTGCTCCGATATCCACTATTGGCGGTGCACTTGGGGTTCCTAAATCAACCAGCTTACCAACAGGTGTTGCCTGGTATTTACAAATAGTTAACTTCTCAATAAATAATCAGGGGCGGAGCCAGCATTGTAGTAACGAAGTTGACAGAATCCAATCATCTAGGCTCAAATCATGTATTTGTGTTAAAAGATTAACTTGATATGAATAAATAAACTATTTAGAACCCAGTGAGCAAAAAGAATTGTGATTCAAAATCCATAAACCAAAAATCCTGACTTTGTTCCTACTTCTCATCAAGAAAAACTCAAATTTAGAATCATCAATATATTATCAATCAACATACTAACCAATATGAATTTAACTGTATTGTGCTGTACTAGATCACATTTAGGCAAGAACAACAACTTACTCAATGAAATCTCACAAGGAGATCTACGGAGGGTGGAATGTTCGCAGACCATACCCCTACCTCACGGAGGTAGAGAACCATTTCCGAAAGACTCTCAGCTCAAAGTGTAGACAATTCACAGTAAAATGAAAAAGTAAATAGGCAATGAAGTAAGCATGTCAATTAATAAGGAAAGCAAAACAAAGCATTCAGAAACAAGAATAATATCAACAGCGAAATAATGCGCTAAATCGCTAACATATCAAAAGCAAGAAACAACATGTATAAGGCTAATACTAAACAGCAGACAGACAGGGTATTCTTACATAAGCACTATGTGGTTGAACTTGTTCACGCATATAGCTAGGAATAAACAAAATTTTAGCTTTCTGTCCACTTCCCTCAGTAAATCTCCTACCATTTCCCGGTACTTCAATTCGAAGATTCTCTTGTAAAATTCCTCTATTCAGCGTGGACCCATTTCGATTACCTAATCCAGCTCCTTTAATTTGACATGAATTTGTACCTCGATCAAAAACTTTTGTCCCCAGTTCTTCTTCTTCTACTTCAGAGTAATGGCCATTAAGTTCCTCTGAAGCTGAAGCAACACTCTCACTCTCAATTTCTTCATCATCGTAGTCGAAATCGCAATCATCTTCATTGCTGTCTACGCTAAGTTCCACTGTATTAAGGGGTTTCAAAAGTCCAGAATGAAATTTCAAGGGTGGTAATACATGTGAATTCGGCGTATAACAAGCCAAAGGAGATCTGGGAATTGGGAATCTATCATCAATCTTTTCAGATAAAGGCGATCTTGTATTACATGACTGTTTAACTTCAGACCCCTGCATTCAAGATTCATTCAGAAATCAAAATTAACAAAACCCCACATGTAAAAACACCTGATTAATACAGTATTTCAACAATTTAACAGACTAAAAAACAAGAAGTAGAAAGAAAGATGGCAACTTTTTTACCTGTTTGATCCAGTTAATTGCAGACTCATCCAAACCTTCTGTAAACATTTTTAGTTTGATTTTTGATTAGAAATGAACTTGAAGGATTGTGGAGAGTAAAGCTTGAGGAGTTTGAGAAGGAAACAAGGAATCTAAGAGTAAAAATGTGGAAGAAGAGAGACAAGAAGAGCGGTCTTGAGCTGAGTTGGTTCTTCTAACGGCTAGTTTGAAAAAAGGAGACGAATTTATAATAATATGGTGACCAAATGATTTATTTCAAAGTCTCTTTTCCATTAAACTAAATATTAATCCACCCCCACCCCCACAAATTATCATATTTTTATTAGCTTCATATTTAAACGATGTCCTAAATTAAAGCTTTTCGGTGCTAATTGTCTTTAAATTATCATGTTATTATTAATTTTATACTTAAATTATGTTTAGTTTATGTTAGTTTTGAACTATAGCTTTCAAGTGCTAACTCTTTTCTTTGTTCATTTTATGTTATGTAAGGCGCTAATGCTCCTTAATTAGATTTAAGAATGTAAAGTGATATTATACATGTTATTTATAATTATTATTTAAGACTTCGTTTAGATTATTAATGATTTTAATTCTAAGTAGATAAATAAAATTAGAAAAAATAAAAATTAAAAGTAAAAAAGAATTAAAAATTAAAAGGGAGATAAGACGCACCAATTTTGTTTCATTTCATTTCACCGATGCTAGTTTAAGTATGAAATTAATAAAAGATGAGAATTTAGAAGAATTTCAATCCATTGCCTCTATTTAAATTATAATAAATATACATGATCAAAAAAAGAATAATTTAATTTTTATAGCTAGTCTTATACAATAATTTACAAAAGAATAATACTTTTGTAAATTTATGATCACACATATATTTATAGCTAGTCTTGGACAATAATTTTTATTTTTTTCCACTTAATCTACGTTCACAATCAAATACACTACATAAATTTATGATCACACATATATTTATAGCTAGTCTTAGACAATAATTTTTGTTTTTTTCCACTTAATCTATGTTCACAATCAAATACATTACATAAATTTAAACGAAATGAGTAACTGAGACGGACTCTTCAAAAACTTCTGGTGTGATACCTTTTTATTCTAAAAGGGAACATAATAGTCACTAACCAAATATTGATCAAAGTGTCTGAAAAAAAATTTACAAATAGCTTCATTGTCATCTGTTAAACTGCTTCAATCCCTGAAACGGCTTGCTGTTCTTCAAGATTTACAACAAAAATATTAAAAACAGGCATTGATGAAGACATTTCTTGTAGCCAATCCAGGATGCTATTGAAAGTCTTGGCAAGCCAATTATACCACAGGGAAATCAATATGATCATTGGATAAGCATACCAAAATGTATATTTTGGTACTGCCAAACAGACTAGCAATGACAGAGCAAGAGTTTTGGAGAAATGTCCGACGCGTATATGTATTTGCCACTGCCTACTTCTAGTGTTACTGTAATTCAAACGAATAGTAAAGGAGGTGAAGGAGAAGATGAAGAATGTCGAGAGAAGAATGCTAGCTTCCGTTAAAGTAAACTGGATCGAATTGCCAGGGCATTCTGATTCCGGATTTGAGAATGTTTACAAACAATAAGATGAATGCCTAGAATCAAATTGATCCATGGTTACTATATAGTAGATGACCCTTTCCCAGTTTATATAGATCATTAACAGCTGGGTTAACAACGTACGATTACGCTATGAATAACAGTATATATGAGTCAACATGTAGAAATCCTATGATGCTTATGGACATGCATATGTTGACTTCATGACTACTGAAGATATAAGTTGCAAAGCAAAAAGTTAATCAAGACCGGCAGGTCTAAGGAAATTGCAACATTACATTGACTTGGGCAGCATAGGAAAATCTTAGGTGATTCTTCCTATCTATTAGTCAAAATGAGCGAGCTGACCTGGACACCATAGTTCATTCAAAAAGTAAAAAGTACAGCCCCATATTTGTATAGTTGGCAAAGACATACAGACTAATAGAACTGCAGCAACGGAAAGCAGCATAAAATGGAGAGTGAAAAGGAAGCTCTGCATCCCAAAGACCTCTAGTCCGAGACACTTTTAACTGGTTGTGATGTACGAATAACCAAGAGTAGGTTCAAAAGTGGAATGTAACTAAACCACCAGAAACCTATATTCCTTTTCAATTTCAAAGCTACACCGAGTTCTCTGGTAATTTTCCCATTGAAAGTAGAGGTTGTCAAGATACAAGAAATAGGGGAAAATGTAATTAAAACACAAAGAAAGATGAAAATGCTAAACAATAGCTTTTGGACTAACAAAATATCTAGCCTCAGAACATTACAGTAAAATAGAAAGTACAAAAGTCCCTCACTGCAATTTTTGATACTCTTTCTGGCAGGACTAGGTAAAGGTAAAGTTCCACAATGCACAAAAGATCTTTTCTGTAGCCATCTAAACAATAATCACGGGCCTGCACACCTGTTCAGTCAATCTTCACTGATGCAAAAAGATAATGCACAAAGTAAAATGATGTGAGGAAGCCAATAGTGCCAGTTGAAAGCATGATCGCGATTGCCATAATCAAAGAGTAGCCAAGGTAAAGTATAGCTGATACTGGGCCACTCAAGCTCTGAAGGTCAAAAACCAAGTAGTTGATGGAGTAGAGGAACACATAGAGTGAAACAGAACCTGATGCATAGAATGCTTTCCACCACCACATCCAATCCTCTACACAAAGGTGCATGTAAGTGAGCACAACTGAAACTTCAGCACAAACAGTAACCAACAGGAGGAGGACAATAAGCAGAAAACCAAAAACATAGTAGAATCGTCCAAGCCAAATACTAGAGAGGATGAAGAAGAGTTCAATAAAGAGGGTTCCAAATGGCAGAGTTCCGGCACCAAGAACAAGAAGCCAAGAGGGATACTTGCGTGCAGGGATCTCCCTAGGAATCTGGTTAGTCCGCACAGGATATTGAATAGCCTCAGCCCGAGTGCCGAGATATCCTCCCAAGAGGGTGAGAGGCACTGAAATACAGAACCAAAGTGATATGAGAATGAAATATAATGAGATGGGGAGTGCGCCGGTGCTGTTGCTTCCCCAAAGAATGAAATTCAGCAGAGTGAGGATGACAAAGACAATCCCAGGAAAGAAGCATGCAGTTGACCATGAAACCGCTCTCCAACCTTCTGATGTACCCTTTATTGTTCTCCAAGCACGCACACTAACGTAACCAGCAGCAATTCCCAGAAAAAGATAAAGCAATATCATGCCTGTTAGCAACATGCCTCGTGAAGCTGGTGACATGAAACCAAATGCAGCAAAAACAATAGTGACAACTGCCATTCCAGTAATTTGAACCCCATCTCCAATCATCACACATAGTAACTTCGAGTGATTTGGTTCTCTGAAAACATCACCCACCACAAGCTTCCAACCAGAAAGCTCCTCATTCATCTGTGCTTGAGCCTCTTTATCCAGTTCCTCGTACTTGGTCAAATCCCTTCTAACTGTTCTCAAAAAGATAACAAAAACAATACCTGCCAAGAAAAATATTACCATCAAAGAGTTGAGAATTGAGAACCAATGGACTCGGGCACCATCCATCTTCAGATAAGCATCCCATCGAGATGGCCATCTAATATCACTTTTAACAAATTCAACCTCATAAGTGAAAGACACTCTTTCTTGCTCTCTTATTATTTGAGACTTCTCAAGCTCCAGTGGACAATTTACTGACGAAGTGTTGTCATACATATGGAGTTTGGTCATCTTTTCTGGTTCATACTTGACACTGCATGGAATGACCTCAAAACCAACAATCTCAAAACCAGATGTTTTACTCTTATCAGTCTCTGAAATGACACCCATACCTTCTTCACCAGTACCAATTATTTGAATTCCAGCGCCCTCGTACTCATGAATTAAAACCGTGAATTTAAGGTGGTTGATTATGTAATCATCATTACTGTTTTGTTGTGAGTAGCCAACAGGAAACCCCGTCCACTGAATTTTAAGCCCATTTTGGTTGGCATATCTCAAAGCAGGCAAATTATCCAGAATCATGTTAACCTGGTAGAGATCACGGGTCCTCTGCTTCAGCAGCTTTACCTCATGCTCATTTAAGGGCGAAGTAGTACACAGGTAAATAGACTCATTGATATTCATCCTGAATCTGTAGGGGGAGTTGTCAATCTGATCTCCCATGAGCAACTCTCCTAGATTCTCAGCACTTTTCTTGACTCCACCTGGAGGCTTGCAGTAAGGGAGACTATAGTAGCTGAATGGAAGTTCAGTTTCAATCGACGTCAATGAATTCACTTTGACTGCGATTTCTTCACCTGTTGAATATGTATGCATGTAGCTTCCAGGAAGATAAAACCCATTACTGATATGAGAAACGAGGACGACATAGATGAAAAAAGTCCAATATCTCCTTGTTGAGATCAATGGGGAAGCCATTGCTCAACAAAAACACCAGTCCCCTGAAAACTAGTTCGATCTAACAAAAAATTACAAGATCTCCGAAGAATATTCCAGGAACTCTGAGATAATAAAAGACAGTGTTAGTGATCTTTCTAGAACTTGATAAATGAAAAATGAAGAACCAGAAAATATTATGCTTCCTCCTAAAGATAAGGTACATTTACACCTCACAAGTATATCGCTTACACTACTTTTACCATATTTATTTGAAGTAAGATTGAGCAGTGAAACAAGAAAGAGCAATAGAGATTATGGAAAAGAAAAGTTTACCAGCTATGAGAATGGAGAAATATCTACTAGCATTAATGGCAATCAATGTTATATCAAATTACGTCACCTGTAAGCTAAAATTCAGATATAAACACCAATTTCCCTTATGAGCAAGAAACAAATTTACATCACATTGATCATATTGGTGAACATCTTAACTGAATTTATTACTGTATCTACTGAATTTCAGTAAGTTAACTCCTCATAATGCAACTAAACAAGAACTAGACGCTAGAGAAGCAGAAATGAAATACAGAAGTAGGACAAATCACTCTAACCCAAATTCAACTAATACTAGTAGTACATCAAAAACCAAATGGTTATACTAGGTGGTCACAGATTCACCTACAGCAAGTGAAAGTGTACCAATGCTAAACAAGTACACCTCAACACAAATATATATTATATCATGTATTTATACTACACCTGCACTCATTATCACAAAGAAATAGCTAGTGCAGAAATAATCCAAGCCTACTAAATTAAATAACAAATCCACCTCTACGTACTGGACAAACTTTTCTGCCTGTTAAAAGAGCAAGAAACAACTTCATATCACATAGATCGCATTACTGAAAACCCTAACACCAACTCAAACATATTACTCCTCTACAAATCGAATTTCATGATTTAAAAACAAAAAAACAAACAACCATTTATTCAAATCTAACTATACATAAGATCTAGACACCAGAATCCAGAAATAATTTAACAAGAACTAAAATCTAATACTAGCATGAGCAGATCCACCTCATTGCAGCGAGTGCGCTCACACTGCTGTCTTCACTAAATTACATATCCATAATCCTCATTAAGCTCATTAAGAGATATACATTTTTCACACTATGCCCTCTCATTGTAAATAAAAAACTAAACAACAAATAATGAGTCAGTAGAGCCTCTGTCCATTTCTGTGTATACCAAAATTAAGTTTCCCTACTATTAATAGAATACGGCAAAAATGTAAATAAATACTCTTAACATTAATTGAACTGTTCATTCAAATCATTCTACGCATTAATTGTACTCTTAACATATAAATCATTCTACACATAAGATCCAAAACGGTACAGAAGAATCAAAACAAAATGAAATCCAGAAATAATTCAACTATCATAAACTCAAATCTAATACTAACATGAACAGATCCACCTCGTTGCATCGAGTGCATACGCGCCACGTTTTCACACAAATTTACATATCCATAATCTTCATTAAATTGTTTTTCTAAGAAAAAGAAAAGCTAGTCCAGTAGCCTTCGCAGCTAATAAATTAAATCCTAGATCCGTTTCTGTATATTAAATAAAGTTTTCTGGCAGAAATTAAAATAAATACTCGTAACATTAATTGAACTAGATCTATAAATAGCGGAATAAATTGTTTACCGGAGAGAGGATGTTCGATCGGAAAAGTGAGAAATGACGGTAGAATCGACGGAGATTTGGAATTTGGAGGGGGAGGAAAAGCAAAAAAATCGTGAAGTGAAATCCAGAGGGCAGTGCAATAAAAATCGTTCGCGCGTGTTTAATGTGTGGACCTATTATCGCGTGAGTTGCAATCAGGTTTATTTTAGATCTTGTTGTATCGTACGGATTGATGATGCCAATGGAAAATTCGGTAGATCTACGCTCCTTTACATTGGAGGACAAAAGGGTAATTTGATTTTCAAAACCTCTTAATGTAATTTGTGAAATGTGTTGGGCTCTTTTAACTAAAGCCCATGGGCCTTATTTTCCCCTACATGGGCTACACTTCAATTTTATACATATGGTACTAATTATACATATGATAATTACTTGAGTAGGGGTGCACTATTATGAAAAGTAGATTCAAGATGTAAATTTGATCAATAGGTTCTTATCATTGAACCTTTTTAACATTCTTATCTTGATTAAAGAGGTGCATTCAATTACTATTGCTTCATGTGATACTATCGGTGTAGATTCATATATCTGTATTTAAGTATTTCTTAGAAAAAATATAACATCAATATATATGATTTAGGAAGAGGAGTATGGGTTCACGTGTATCCGATGATCCCTAGCAGAGGTACTACTTGCATTTGGTGTGCTTTTTAATGTTCAACTATAACGATAATGTGTCTAGTATAATTTCATAAATAAGAATTTGAGAAAAGTGTTGTAAATGTATTTACAGTCTAATTCCTACCTAGTGAAGATAAAGAGGTTATTTACAATAGGCTTTTGACTCAAGTAAAATATGAAAACAATTAGTAAGAAAAGGATACACAATAGTGAAGGATCTATGCAGAAATATCAAAATAAGGAAAAAAATTAAGTAATAAAATTGAAGAATGAGAAAATAAAAAAATACTACTAATAATAACACTGATAAAGATTACTTCCTCCGTTTCATATTAAGTGAATTGTTATGTCATTTCACACATATTAAAAAAATGATAAATTGGAATAAATTTCCAACACATCCCTTGAAAAATAAAACAATTCACTTATTTTGAAACATCAAAAATTCTCTAACAATTAACTTAATATGAAACGGAGGAAATATAAGTTTTCAAGTATAAAACCTTTTGATCATTATTTTCAAATTGTGAATCGTTTCTTTATTTTCGCCGCTCTTTCGTGAAGTTTGAACTGCGTGATTCTAGCCATCTTGCAGTCCAAACTCCAGAAATTTTTGCATGGATTTTGAACTATTACAATTCAAACTCTTGAATACTTCATGAAGTTTTAACTGTTTTTATCTCAAACTTTAGAACAATCTCATGAATTTCACTTATAAATCGGTTCAAATTGCATGATACACTATTTTTAATAGTGTTTTGCTGTTATAAGTTTGAATTTCAAGATATTGTATTAGAGTCCCAAAACATTTTGAACACGTAAAAGAAAGTTGGCTTAGCGAAATAAAGCAAGAAGCCTAGGAATTTGGACCTCTCTCGTTAAGCGAGAGAAAGACAAGAGATGGATGGTTTCAATGTTGTGCGTGGGGCGCTTTCAGACACAAATTTAAATTTAATCAAATTTCAATATGGATATCATAATAGGATGAGAAATTTTTTTAAAAAATTAATTATTAATTTTGCTTCCATTCTTTGATAAAAAAATTTCAATTTATTTGATAAAATTCGAATTTTAAATATACATATTTAAAAAAACTTATATTTAAAAATTATGTTAAAGCTGGCTAAACAATAGAACCACTACTCTTTGACTCAATCAACTTTACCTTATATTTGGGATACTAAGAGTAGAAGAATTATGTAATAGATGAGATGGCTTGAAAGCGATTTGACTCTACGGATAAGGATTTTGCCTTGAGTTTAAATGATTTTTAAGTACTATCAATAATAAAATTGCTAACAATATAAAGATTTGACTCTAAGGACATGGATTTCGCCTTGAGTCTAAATGATTTTTAAGTACTATCAATTATAAAATTGCTAATAACATGATTTGACTCTAAAATATTTAACTGACTTTCAAAATTTTAACTGTGTCACATGAATTGAAATCGATGAAGTAACATTTTGGAGTGTCACATACAAGTTCTTGAATTTGAACTAAACCCTAAGTTGAGATTAACTCCATGAGTTTCACATCCTTCATGAACTTCTCATCTTTTCCAAATTCAATAGGGTTAAAAGAGTGGTCCAGCAAGGTCACCCTGGTGGTCCTTTGCAAATAAATACTATGTCATTATTCTATAATATCCATGGGTCATCTGGAAACAGTCGTTTTATGTTTTTAAACATAGGGATTAGACTGCATACATCCGACCCCCCCTCACCTCGCAATAAGCGGGAGCCTTTTGAGGCACTAGGGTATGTTGTTGTTGTTGTTGTTCATTACACTATAATATCAAGGGCAAAATTATATTCACTCAAAGATGGTCAGATAAACATTTTTTATTGGATAAAATTTTCGAATATATAGGTTAAATATTGATATTTTGATATATATATATATATACATATATCAATTATTGAACACTCTTGATATAAAAATCATTCATCAATATATCAATATTCTAAAAGTATGAACATTCTTGATAAAAATATTCGCTCCGCCACTTTGCATAATGCATCTGTTATGCCGAAAAATGACCGACTTTAAAGAAAGATTGAAAATTTGTTCGAAAATCGAGGATCAATCCAAACTCA
>JAOTQR010000097.1:20638248-20648534 GCA_025774065.1 Solanum ossicruentum | reverse complement strand
AATAAAATGAAGAAGAAGGGTTTGGGGGAATTGATATTAGGGGCGCGTGGGTATCACGCGCCCGTTAAAATGATTTTAATTAATTTTTTTTTTTAAAAAAAAAATAATGGTTCAAAATCGTTAAAAATAAAAAACAAAATTGGCGACTAATTTGACACTAATTTATGGAAAAGGCCGGACAAAATTGGGTGTCAACAGCATCTATAAATTATCATAGGAGTACTTATGGCACAATGGCTGCCATATAGCCTGTCAGCATTATATGAAAAACAGGGGACCCTAAAAGGCTAAACATTCATTAAAGCGACTTGATACATTTATTTTGCAAAATGAAAGACCTTTTCAGATGAATCATTAGAGCAATAGGGTGCATTTGGCACAAACAAAAAATGTTTTCCCATAAAACAAAATTCTGTAAAGAAAAAAGGAAAGCAATTTTATTATTTATTTTTTATATATACTCCTATTTGATTAGCAAAAAATATTGTTTCAAGAATATTATCTAACAAGATGCTAAGGAGATTGTGTGAGCGGTGAGATGACAGACAGTGACAAAATAAAATTATTTGAGAATACATATTATTTATTTATATACAATATAATTTTTTATAAAGAGCATCTGACACAAGGACGATAATAATGCACTGATGAAGGGATTAGAAGGCGAGGGAGTGGGGGTGGAGAGGGAGGTTGAGGGAGAAATGAAAACAATCAGCGTGAAACTTATTTTTCTACATTCATCATGAAAAAAAAATCATATTTTATCGTAAAATATTTTAACAAACAAAAAAAATCGTATCAAACACACCCCCAAAAATTTCTGTGGACCTTTTGCAATTTGCTATTCTTTTTTAGTTGTTTAAGTTTGGAAGGAGTCTCCTATTCTTGTCTCTCTGGTCACATTCCCTCCACATCTATCTATGTTCCGGAGTATTTATTTCGTTCCATTTTAGTTATTATGTTATCTAACTTAAAAGTTAATTTAATTTATTTATTAAATTAATTTAATATTTTAAAATAAAATTTTAAATATTTAAAAATTGTACGAAAGGTATTGTTGATTTTTATATTTTTCATTAATATGATATGAAAGTATATTTTAATATATTAATCAAAATTTATATAATTTGATGCTAAAAATAGAAACTATGACAATTAAAATAGGGTGGAGAGGTAATTCAATTGTGGATCTTGTTTTGGAATTTTACTTTTATACTCCCTCTCTTCTATGGACTAAAAATCGTAAATGACATGAGTAATTTTACCAAATTAACTTTATAATAAATATAATATCTTGAAAGATATAATAGAAAAATAACTATGATCAATAATAAGAATAAATAAGAATTACATGTAAAATTACGTTTGGATTTCATAAATTGAATAAGTATTGTTAAACATAAAATAGATATACTTAAGACTTTGTCACTAAATTGAAAGTTTAAAATTGTTAGCTTAATAACTGTAATAATTTCTGTGGCATCACAATCTATTTTTTGGGGGACTCTTTACTTATTTGATTTTGGAGGGCTCAAACTTTTATATTTGGCAAAAGCTGAGTTATTGAAATAACAAAAGAGATAGCTGAGCAGTAATAACAATAATAATACGCTCAGTAAAATTTTACAATTGAAATCAGAGAACAGTAAAATGTATAAAAGTTTTATCACTAGATAGACTGTTTTTGAAAGCTTTTTAAAAAATATAAATTACTAGATATGAAACAAGACATCAATAACAAAGAGATAGATGAGCTATTTAGGAAAAGATGACAGTCATCCATTGATGACTAATATTTTTTCTTTGGCTTGCATGGGAAAGTGTGGCAATATTAATTGATCCAATTCAATGCTCTCAACTACCCGAACTCCCTTTATAATTAGCAAAGTTCCATTGCCCTATCATGCATTCACATATTCTCCCCCAATTTCTTCCTATAATCATAAAATCAACAGAAAAGCAAAATAAGGAGAGTGAAGTGTTTGATAATATTCCAAGATGAAGAGTAGTAGTAATATGGCTGGAAGTACTCCACTACAAAAGAGAGAATTAGAAGATGAGAATGAAAGTAGCAGTAGCAGCAGCATGAGAACAGCTGAGACGATGATGCGTTTGTTGCCGATGGGGCTTTGTGTTGTGGCTCTTGTCATTATGCTCAAAAATTCACAAACTAATGACTACGGTTCAGTTACTTACTCTGACCTTGGGACCTTCAGGTAATCATTTTCTTTCGTATTTTATATGTATTTCCTTTTTGGTCCGTCTAGAAACGATATTATCTTTTTTAAATCTAGAAATGATTTTAGTGTCCCATATGGCCACTCATTATACAGTTTTTAGTTTGAATTAGGTTCAAGATTTATTTCTAATAAAAATGATGAGCCAACAATAAAATCTAACTAGTTTAGGGCCTAGTTATGAGCTTCACTTTAGTTTTTGAAATTATTTTCGGCACCGCTTTTGCTTCACCAGATACAGTATCTAGATGCATTCGAGTCAAATTAAATTAAATTTATTTTATATATATTTTATTCAAATGTAGAAGGAGAGATTTGGAGTAACGAGTAAAGTTGCCTCCATGTGGTCAGGAGGTCACGGATTCAAGCGTTGGAAACAACCTCAGGTAGAATTGCAAAATAAAGCTGCGTATAATAAACTCTTGTGGTCGGACCTTGCACATAGCGTGAGTTTTAGCCCTTTCGGGCTTTACCTTTTTGTATCCAAGTGTGATTCACTTTTATATTTAATATACTAACTAGCGAGGTGAAGTCTAGTTTGGTAACAGGGAATTTGACAAAGAAAAAAAGAGTGTTCGACAGGAACTCTTTCTTTCTCAGATTAAAATGCGGGACCAGTAGAAAGGGTCAATGTTTTTGCTATTACAGAATCCCGTGCTACGGAATGAATCTAGTCACCATTCGATTTAGCTCTTTTAGTATGGACATGGCTTAAGGAAGTGAATGATTTGAGTTGAAGTAGTTCGGCTAAGTCGGCAAGAGAGATAAAAAGAGCAGATCGATCTCCTGCTTTGTGAATGCCTCGACTTACGATACATGTATCTGACTTGAAATGGTGTATATCATTTGAAATCTAGTATGAAACTATTAATGAGTGAGACAATATGATATGAATGTTTGTGTAATTTGATAGTTTTTCCGAAAAAAATCAACCTGATTGTTGGTTCTATTGAAAGGAATATGTAAGCATGGCTAATGAGGTTTTCAAAATCTTGATTCTACTGCAGGTATTTAGTACATGCAAATGGAATTTGTGCAGGCTATTCTCTTCTATCAGCAATTGTAGCAGTTGTGCCTCGTCCAATAACGATGTCTCGAGCCTGGACCTTCTTCCTCCTTGACCAGGTTTGTTTATCGCGATCATAATATATGTTTTGTATATGCATATATAGTTCGAGGCAAACGGAATAGGCTTGATTGAACTTACAGAACCTATTCTGACTCTGTTTCTGCTTGCAGGTACTGACATATGCAATACTGGCTGCTGGAGCTGTATCGACGGAGGTGGTGTATCTAGCATATAAAGGGGATAGAGCAGTTACATGGAGTGAATCATGTGGTTCATTTGGAGGTTTTTGCCACAGAGCCACAGCATCTGTGTCCATCACTTTTATAGTAGGCCTTTGCTATGCAGGGCTTTCTCTGCTCTCGTCTTATCGGCTTTTCAGCAAGTATGATGCACCAGTTGGGACCTGTAACAACAGTAAGGGAGGGATTGAGATTGCTAACCATTGAGATTTTGATCAAGACATGCAGTCTCTCTTGGTTTTTAGCTCAGTTGCACGCGCGAGCTTTTGGTTTTACTATCTCATGTTTATGTACATGGCAGATACTAATAAACTAGATGATCAGGTATAATGAAGGATGTTGTTTTACTTTTTTAAACTTCATGAAAAGGACGACCTTTCTCTTGAATATTATATCTGGTAAATTTTGTGACGTTCAAATCATTCTTCAGCTCCGGAATTTTACTTATAAATTTGTTCATGTTCTTGAAATTGAGGCTGCTTGTTGGTGAAGGGGTAAATAAGGGAAACAACTAAATCTCAGGTAAAAGTTTCTACTAAGTTGTAAATTATCCATGCTCGACATGTTAGGTGGATAATGATGGTGCACGAGTCAACTTTTGCGAACTATCAGATATCTACTGCAAACTATCAGATATCTACTACTTTTCACCAGCATGGATACTAGGCCAAAGTTTATGAGTACGTAAAGAGATCAGTTGTAATGTTTCTCTCTAATGAGACTCAGTCATTATCTCCAAAGTTTGCACCCAATTCATTGACATTACATCGAAACACCAATATAATCAGTCAAATCCCACAAGTGGGATCTGAAAGGTAAACTATACACAAGACCTTATCACTATCTCATAGAGATAGAGAAGTCGGAGATAGAGAAGTCGTTTTCGAAAAACTCTGTACAATCTCAGGAATAGCTCAAAATTAGACCGTGTGCTAATGCATCCAAGACCTAATGCTAAAATTTTTAACAAAGAAAATACTTGGGGAAATGATTTGATACTTCAGAAAATCTTCAGTACATAGAAGGTAAGTCGAGAGCAAGACTTAGCAACACAAAACACATTTACGATTCAGACATATAAAATGTTCTTTTCTTCATCAAAACTTAGAACATTATAAATGGATAATATTGACAACAAACAATATTTATCTCCACGGAATTTGAGAATAAACAAGAACCCTTGCCCAAATTCATTCAATATTTGTACGAGGCAGGAAAAGAAAAGGGTGAAAAGAGCTTTCTTGAGAAATGGAGGGGGGCAAATCCAACACCATAGAGCAGTTCCTCTGATGCAGACACTAGAAATCAATCAAGAAATACTTGTGAAATCCTTAAAATCAAGGACCAAGTATGCTATCCAACAGCAGCAGAATAGCAACGATTAATTACGATAAGTATAGAAACAAATCAAGTTTCAAGGAGAGCCTAAGCTGGCCAAATGCTTTATATAAATAGGCTCGAGCATTTATAAGTTTACAGAATTACTCACTCGACTTCATCGTCTCGAAACTCAGGATGTCTGAAAAGCCCAACCTACTAAATCATTAAAAAATAAGTATCCTCAACTAAATCAGCCTTTTCCTTCCAAGGCATTATTTAATGGTTCGAACTAAGAAAAGCAACGAAGTACGGAATCCAGAATATATCTAGAATATCCTTCACAACTTCACATATATAACCAGCTTTAACAGAATTTCAACTTCAGTGAGACAACAATCAACACCATGAAAGAAAACAGTTTTGATGTATATTGATTCAAACACTCCAAAGCTGACCATTGGGGTACTTCAACATTGCTGGACCAAGCCCTGATCAATGAGGATAAAATAGTCAAACATAGTACAGAAAACATGAAGCAACGACTACTCAAACACTATCTAATTGCTACAAGATTGACGTGTCAGTTATAAAATCACCTAAGTTCCTCCAGCAACAAAAATAATGATAGTCTTGACTGAGTATACTAAATCAATTGATGCTCTTATTATTGGGAAACTTTTCTCTAGACCAATGAGCTCTGGAGGATTCTATAGGCTACCAGTTTGAAATAAATTTATAGCAGCATGTTGTGTGTCCGACCCATTCAATAGAGGCTACTACTGGAGGTAGTGATTAATGTCGTCAACTATATCCATCAAATGATGCAGTATAACAGTAAAGGAACATCAATATGTCATAAGAATGCAAGCATAATATACCAGATTTTAAGTCTCACGCCTAGTATCACATTCAGTTATGTCCATGATGTTTGCTAAAAGAGTGTCGCGCCAAGAGTTTTCTACCAGGGGCACGATGATCATCCTGCAAAATTTTGTATCAGAAACTTGGCCTGAGAAATCAAGAATCAATTGGAATGGGCCAAAAAGAAATCAACTTCGCCAGAGCTATAAAATTGAGAGGGACGGTTATTCAAACAGATAACAAACACCGTGGTCTGAGAGGATTATGGGAAGAGATTTTCCACATTGTTTCAAGAAGACATACGAGATTTTAATCTAGATACAGATAAAAAGAGACAGAGATTTGAGTCTAACGAAAATGATTTCCAGAGAATTAGTTATTTGTGAAAGCATACTTGGCAAGAGAAAGCTGCAGGGAACAGCACATGATACTGCAGAACATGTTATTTCCTGTTTTTCATCTGTTAACAATCAAGCTCATACATCAAGTTAAGATATCTAGCAAATTAACAACACAAGAATTTAAAACCCACATCATATTAGAAACAACAAAAGAAAATTCCTTCTCCTTCACAAAGCCTACAAAAAGATTTGTCATGGCTGGGAATACCACGTGCAAAATCAATTACCTTGTATAGAGATGCAGCTGATTCAGATTCAACAGTTTGGACTGGAACATGTCCAAGTGACTGGAAAGAATCCAAAGCATCTAATGTCAGCTGCCAACCACAGAGAGCAATAGCACCAGTGTTGGAAGAGGAACTGCCACTATTGCTGCAGCCAGCAGCAGCAACATTTCCATTTACCCAAGGACAGAAAAAATTGTGATGCTTAATTGGATCAAATTCAACAGCTTCTTCATAGTTGCTTTCTCCAATAGGAGGCCCTGAATGACACTCATTTTCATCATTTTAGCAAGTAAGTATGAATAACCAAATCAGTAAAACCTGAATCAAAGAAGGAAAAAAATACTTGAAAGTATAAAAGCAATGATGCCTAAAATGGAAAAAGGTGTTGTCTCAATCAAAGAATATCAAAAAAGGTAAACAATGCCTAATGCCATGTAAAAGTTCCACCCAGGATGTGCTGAATCCAATCACAGTTAGCATCAGTTTGAAACATTACCAGCAATCTACCCGAATATGAGTTTACCTATCCCAAGCAGAATGGAGTCTATTTTGTGATATTAGCATCTAATGAGAGATGAGATACTATCCTACCAGAATATAGAAACTTCCCAATGTAGCTGTGTTTTTTAAATCAATACAAGGTACTTTTATACGTACGTTCAAACAAGTCTCTGAGAGAAAGAAGGGAAGTAGTACAGTATACCCTGAAACTCAAGATGAAGGTTACCTGATCCATTCGCAACCATATATTCTGACTCAACGAATCCGCAATCATCAGTAGCTGGAGCATTATATTGGGTAACTTCTTCTTTGGATGCTTCAGGAGCGGAACATACAACAGCATTGCAAGAAAGAGAAGGATGTGGACTATTCGGGAGCATAGGTTGCACCTGACAATTCTTTTCGCCACTTTCAATGGATTCTGCTTTGGTGGAGCCAACTACTTTTGAACCACTATCAGCCCTTCCCACTGAACGAGATGTCAGATCTTGACTATCACCATTAAGATCTCCACGGTCCACTTCTTCAGGGACATAGTCACCCATTAGCCCCGGATCTGGAGCAAATTCACCTGTTTGCCCCTGATTTTCAGTAATTTCAGCAACTGCTTCTACCTCACCAGCAACGCTATCTGCTCTGTGCACAGAAGCATCCGTCCCATGGATTTCAGCTTCATGACTAGCACCCATCCCAATACTTCCTCCACTGATCCCAAAGCTAGGGCCATCCCTCACATTGGCAGTGGCAGTATCAGCATTCACGACTTCTTCATCATTTGTGCTACTAACACCCATTTCACCAGCACTTCTGACCACAGCTGGACAAGTACTCTGTTGTGCTTGGTTACTGTAGTTCAATTCTGAAGTTTCTACGGGGTCTGCACTTCTTAACATAGATGTAGAAGGGAAATGAACATCATCGAAGTCTCCAGGAAGATTCTCAACACTTTCCATTGAATCACCTGTATTGTGAACAGTGTCCATTGCAATAACAGATGAAACATGTGTGGAGTCTCGAGTAGAGGGCATACCAACTAGCTGTTCGTGCCTTTGGCCAAACGTGTCATCTTTGGGAGCACCTGTACCAATCTCAAAACCAAGTGACAGGCTAGGAACAGCCCCCGATGAATCCTTGCCATATGAAGCATGGGGGGTCCCAAAGGCATCAGACTGGCATGGACGCTTTGATGGGCCAGCTGAGTACTGACTACCATCATTTACTTCATCCCCGTCACGGTCTATCACAGTTCCCTCAACACTATCAGCCGGTTGCACTGGCAATTGTGGCCTGTCAACAGTGCTTCCACCTTCCTCTAAGTTCCGTTTGCGAGAACTAGGGCCTCGGGATTCATATGAAGCTGCTTGACCACCAACTTCACTGCTCGAAGGTTGCCCAGTAACTGGGTATCTTCGTTTATGGACATCTTGAAATTGTTCAGGCCTCGCATCCATGTTCACCTGTTCAGAGGATAATCCACCAGCCATTGTGAGGTTCAGATCTACTCCTACATTTGACAAAGACCTTCCCACTTCATTTGTTGCAGCCTCATCAAGGTCCTCTGTCTGTTCCTTTTCCACACCATCGGCAGCAACCCACCCATTGATTCCACTAGCAGCACTAACTCCACGTGTCAATGCCATTTTCTTGCTTGTTTCAGGGATATCATTGCTATTTGGAACAAAGCAAGCAGGACGGACAACAGTGAGGAAGTCCCAGATTCTCACAGTGGCTCCACACAAACTACAATCCAATAAAGGTGACCTAGATTCGCCTTTAGACCTGTGACCCACAGCTTCGTTCTTACTATAAGCCTTTTTCTTTGAAGAAGGTAATACATTTTCTCCATGACCAAATTCTTGCAGAGAAGTGTGATATTTTGTGGGACCAATGGAGTACCCACTCCTAGCTGATTGAGCAGAATGTTCTTCACAATCTTGGATATTTGGAAGCCATCTCGGCTCCCATCCACACAGACTTATCAACTTATTGGCCTAAATTGCAAAGAATTTCTATTTATTCAGAACTCAATAACAAAGTGATAATATATAGCAATTTGAATGAAATGAGACTCTTACACGAGAGTATACAAGGAAGACATCTTCTATGTTGGTTTCAGTTCCTGACGTAATCTCTAACCTAAAGATGGGTTCCATCCCACCAAAAGCCTGTGACTGAGCAAGAAGGCGATCAATTTCTGAACTTCGAGAGACCTTGATGTGCTCAATTGCAGATGCAGCCACAATTGGAAGTGCAGGAAACTGAAGCAATCCATCACATCGATCCTTATAACCACCAATTAAGGCTGATGGTGGTGTAGGAGGGAACTGGACCAAGCTTTCTGCACAGCTGTTTCCTCTCCAAGGACAAGTGACCTTGTGCCCTTCATCAAGTTTCTTTGCAAATTTTTCCCCCGCAGTATCAGCTATCAAAAATAACTAACAGATGAGAAAACTTTCCTCAAAATGTGTGAAGTAACAGTGTTATTACACACACTGATTACACCAAAGTTTTTATAAAAACCGAACACATTAAAATTAAGTATCATACTGATATATGATACAAGTATCAAGCATAACCAGGTTCTTCTCTTTCAATATGGTTTGTCTTTGCAAAAAAGAAAGAATACAGTTCGTATGGTCCTGCTCTTCCAGCATAGTTGGCACAGAAAATTGGTTAGTATAAATCCAAACGACAACAAAAGCTGCTAAGGTTACTTCTGTTCATACATACTAGGGGGTGGGGGCTAGCAGAAAATTATCTCCACTTCCTTGCATAGGAATAAATAAGAGCAGAAACAGAAGCAAACTGGAATTACACCAACTTTATCCCACACCAATAGAAATTATAGAGAGCAAAACAGATCACACTGGAATAGGGGTAAATGCATTAACAAAATGATCTTGGCTCAAAAAAGGTGAATAAAAGCCATAACCAACAATCAAATATAAACAAGGAGTAATCTGCAATTGTCCATATTGTGAGAAATAGAGAAAAGAGTGAGAAAATTAAATTGAGAAACTTTTGTTTAAAGAGTTGCTTGGATTAAATACTTAATAAACGAGAATGGCCCTCCTATATATACAAGTCCTTAAGGGCCGTGTCTAGCCGTTTATGGTCGTTGCTACAGTACCGCTATAGTGCCTATAGCCGTTGCTACAGTACTATTCTAACACTATTCTAACACTCCCCCTCAAGCCGGAGCATATATATCATATGCACCAAGCTTGTCACAAATATATTTTATCCGAGGACCTTTTAATGATTTGGTAAAAATATCTGCAAGCTGATCATTGGAATTCCATAATATATTACATAATTAGGCATCGATCTGTTCCCATTTGGCCTTCTCTGTTGCTGCAATGTTTTCCACCTTTGTGATAAGATGATCATATTTCCCTTGTCCCTTGAACCACATTTTGATGGAGGCTACC
>JAOTQR010000097.1:20595255-20614463 GCA_025774065.1 Solanum ossicruentum | reverse complement strand
CAAGTGCCTTCATGATTTTAATATAGTATAGATTAGTGATCAAATGCGCAACCACTCTTGTATAGGAATGGCAATTGGGGCAGGATTAGATAGAGTAGGCTAGAACAATGCTTAAACGAAGCTAAGACGACGACAACAACATATTCAGGGGAATCCCACAAGTAGGATAAAATGTACGCAACCCTTACTGTTGGGACAACGCGCGCCCACACCATAACCCCTCATTAGTATGATATTGTCCGCTTTGGGCCAACCCCTCACGGATTTATTTTTAGGCATCTTCCAAAATACCTCATACTAATGGAATTCAACCTTATAAGTTGGTCATTTGCTTATTGGGGTCCATGCAGCAAAGTGAACAATAAAATTTAGGAGGAATAAATAAACAAAATAAACATCGAAAAATTTAACGTGGTTCATCCAAAATTTTTGGGCTACGTCCACAAATCAACACTTCTATTATATTTCTTCTACTATGGCACAAGTGTACAATTTCTTCTACTATTACAAATAGTAGTCTCTCAGAGAAAAATACCAATAAATAGTGAACACACTATTTCTTTTAAGAAAAAAATATTTTCTAAGCACATACTCTAATTTTTCTTCACAGACTATTTTATTTTATAGTCTATGGTATACCTCATAGAAGAAAAATACTCCATATATTTTTCTCTTCCTCTGTGACTCTCTACATATTTTCTCTTCCTCTGTATATTAAACTAAGGAGCTGAAACACTCCTTTTATAGAGAAATGCAGGTTCTTTTCAGTGGTTGGTGGCCAAACATTCTACCAACTATTTGCTACTTTTGGTGCTGGCAACTTTGAAATTTTTGGCATGTGGGCCCTCTATTTGGAGGGATCCACTTAACACATATCATTAGTTCATAGAAATAAAAAGATTATTTCCTAAAAACGGAGCTAAAACAAGAATAAAAAAATTTATTTTCAAAAATTAAAGGACGATAGGCCAAGTTCTTCAAAATATAAGTAAGTGAATTGAACTATTTTCACAACATGTTTAATATATATCTAATGATTATACACTCATTGATTTGCTAAAGAAAATTGAAGAGATGAATAAATAGAAAATTGTTGACAAGAGCAGCATATCTGAGACTAATTATAAATTATAAAAAATGAAAAAAAAGTTTTAAATTTAGCGAGAAAGAAAGAAAAAAAAAGAAAGATACAAATAGTTGGGTCAAAATAAAATGTTAAAAGGATTAAATTGAAAGTAGTATTAATTTTGATTTTTCAAAAAATTTAAAAACATAAAAAATGGTTAAAAATAAAAATGTATGGACTAATATACACTAAACTACTGAAAATTGAAAAAATAAACAAAATATAAGGCTACAATTTAAATTGATTCATGAATTTACTATTTGTGTAAAATGTGGTTAGTTCCTGTAATTTTCATCCATGATTATCCTCCAAGCGAAAGCGGGACTGGAAATTTTTCCCAAATGAATTCAAAATAAGGTCGTTACCGAGAAATTCATGAAATTTGGCCGGAAAAAATGGCATTGAAAGGAGAATCCGACGAAGGCACCAACTTAGATTCATCTACCTTGAAATTCGGGACACCGGAGGCATTAGAAGAGGTGCGAAATCTTACTGACGTTGGAGATATGACTAGACTTCTCCATGAGTGCATTGCATATCAACGAGCTCTAGATCTAGAACTGGATACTATCCTGTCACATCGATCTGACCTTGATAAGCAGCTTTCTGGCCTTCAAAAATCCGCTCAAGTTCTCGACATTGTGAAAGCAGATGCCGATCATCTCTTCTCCAACATCAATTCCACTTCTATCCTCGCTGATCAAGTAAGTGCCAAAGTCCGTCAGCTCGATCTAGGTCAGTCGCGTGTTAACGACACTCTCCTTCGTATCGATGCTATTGTTGATCGTTCTAATTGTCTTGACGGTGTCCGGAAAGCACTTGCATCTGAGGACTTCGAATCTGCTGCTAATTATGTTCAGACGTTCCTTCAACTTGATGCTAAATATAAAGATTCCGCAGCTTCTGATCAGAGAGACCAGCTCCTAGCCTCTAAGAAGCAGCTTGAAGGGATTGTCCGGCGTAAATTGGCTGCAGCTGTTGATCAGCGTGATCATTCCACTGTTCTGCGGTTCATAAGGCTGTATCCTCCATTGGCATTGGAGGAGGAGGGACTTCAAGTGTATGTGGCCTATTTGAAGAAGGTTATTGCCATGAGATCGCGCCATGAGTATGAGCAATTGGTGGAAATGATGAATGATCAGCAGGGATCTAGCCAGAACCCGCTTTATTTTGTATCTTGTTTGACCAATTTATTCAAAGATATTGTCTTGGCTATTGAAGAGAATGATGAAACTTTAAGGAGCTTGTGTGGAGAGGATGGCATTGTTTATGCAATATGTGAACTTCAAGAAGAGTGTGATTCTCGCGGTTCCACTATTATAAAGAAGTACATGGAGTATAGGAAACTAGCGAAAGTGACTTCTGAGATTAATTCTTACAAGAACGATTTGCTGTCTGTTAGAGTTGAAGGACCAGACCCCAGAGATATCGAAGTATATTTGGAGGAGATCTTGTCTTTGACACAGTTGGGTGAGGATTACACGGGGTATATGATATCAAAGATTAGAGGGTTGAGCTCTGTTGATCCCGAATTAGGTCCTCGTGCCACAAAGGCTTTTAGGAGTGGTAATTTCAGCAAAGTAGTGCAAGATATTACTGGTTATTATGTGATATTGGAAGGATACTTCATGGTTGAGAATGTGAGAAAAGCGATAAAAATTGATGAACTCGTGTTCGATAGTCTCACAACTTCCATGGTAGACGATGTCTTCTATGTTTTGCAGAGCTGTTGTCGAAGGTCTATATCCACTTCAAATATCAACTCTGTGATTGCAGTTTTAAGCAGTGCTGTAAGTCTATTGGGTGGTGAGTACAATGAGGCTTTGCAGCAGAAGGTCAGAGAACCTAATCTTGGAGCAAAGCTGTTCACTGGTGGTGTTGCTGTACAAAAGACTGGCACAGAGATTGCCACGGCTTTGAATAATATGGATGTGAGTGGTGAGTATGCATTGAAATTACGGCATGAGATTGAAGAACAATGTGCTGAGGTTAGTCCTAGATTCATGTATTGATCACTCTTATTATCTCAAGTCAATGTTAGTCTAGTTTATGAAAATGTGGCATCTGCTTTTTAAGACCTAGTCTTCCGGCATGCGCTTCGCACGTGTACCTCGTTTGCCATACGATATGCTTAAATAATATAATAAAAAGTGTGATCTTCTAACAAATAATTTGTGTTGAACTTATTTAAAAGGGTAAATTAATTGAGATTTGTTCAATTGAATTCCCCTATAATCATTGATTCACTGAAAAAATATAGTTAGAGTTTGAATGGCTAAGACGGAAAGAATTATTAAGGACATCTGAAAGGTAGATTTATATGTTATCAGCCAAATAAAAAGTCTATTTATCAATTCTCCAACTAGACATATTTACAGGGCAGTACAACTGTAAAGTGTTAAGTTTTGAAAGCAATGAGACTTTAGAAATTTATAACAACATAAAAAATCTAAAACCAGTATTATGGTGTTATGTTTTGTAAGTCTTTGCATTATACAGAAAGAGGGAGCGGGATGGGGTACACCAAAAGGAAATGAATATGATAACCGGTGATGTTAGACTTTTGCAATTTCAAAATCGGATGACACCTGAATAAACTATGGTCCTGATGTTATGGAGAATTGGAGATGACAAATAATGATGTAGCTGATTGTTGAGTTGCTCTTTACTACTGAGAATGTTGGTGAGACATTCCAAGCAGGAGTCATGTATCTGCAATAATTTTGGAGTTTTAAGTGTTATGAAGTGTAAAAGTTTTCACCTGATAATGTTATTAGGTTATATCTGTACTACAAGTTATCCCACTGTTATTAGGAAATTCCTTCTAAAATCTTTTCTGTAGAATCATTTGTGTTGATATTGTTTTAACAGGCTATGAGGAATAGTTTCTTTGTCAACTTCTTCTTTGAAATGATAGATTGAGAGTTTAAGCTCTGAAAAAAGGAATCAACTTTGGTAGGAAGCGCATTACTTCCAAGGTGGCACTCCTTGGAATGGATACAGATTAATCAGCCCCTTAAGTGGGTACTGGGAAACAAGAACAAATAAAACTACATATGTTGTTCTCTTTTATCTGATCCATCTTATATCATTTTAGGGAAACAATTTATGTGGGAAAAGGGATTGCAGATAACATAAAGGTGTTACGCAACATTTCACAAACATTTCTAGAGAGGAAAAATATGTTATACAAATTAGTTTAGACATTGAACATGATGAATGAACCTTTGAATGTCAAAATATAAATACAAGGGGCATAGAAAAACGTGTCAATGCTAAAAATGCTGAATAATTTTAGTACATAAATTAAAGGCATACGGTATAAAGTAAGGAATTCAAGAATATTAGGAGGCATCTAAATATCTAGTAATAGCAACTGGAGAGAAGAGAATTTATAACTATATGTTCTAACTTCATATACATCTTCAACTGGGTTCTTTTTTTATTCATTATATCTCCCTTTGCCCCAGTTCATTTATTTTGTGATTTACTTCCGTAAAATATGCGCGTACCTTCGTAACATTTGGTTCGTTTGTCCCCGTGCAGCAAATAGTAATAATGTCCTATCGCTTGTTCACAAACCTAAGGTTATTATTCCGTAGGACATCATCTATGCTAGGTTGTTCTGTGAGATAGGATGTGGTTTGTTAAGTCCTACACACAACAAACAATTACAACCTTCTTGTTTCTCTTCATGATTATTTGGGAAGTATTTCTTTAAAAATTGCACACTGAGGCATGCAATAATTTCCTTTTTTGCACCACCAAAGTTAACATGCACAAAATTTAGAATCAATGACTCGTGTTTCTTCACCATGGAGATATATAAAGATTTGTTTCTTTGGTTTTAGTTTATCATCTCAAGCAGAGATCACACGTAAATGACCTATCAAAAATATCAAGTATAATTATATGTTGATACATATAACAATTAAAGTTAAAAAAAAAATAAGTTGAAATATTCTCCATGTATGAAGTATCCAAAAGGGGATAAGGGATCATTTTAAAGGTTAAACATGAAAGAAGTAAAAAGTAACTTTATTGTATGTCTAAACAAGGATATGAAGAAGTTAATTAAATTGATAGAGCAATAGCAGTCTGAGGCTAACTTCGTAGGTGTGAAGGTCATAGAGCAAGCGAAATCGTAGGCTATGAGAATGTACTACAGATTGTGATTCAATTTGCTGGTCAATGTAACAGAAAACTGTGGATGTAGGAAAAAATGGACACCATCTTCTTTTTTTTTTTTTTTGGCAGAAGTTAGTTGTTAGATGTGAGTTTGCATTTCATCATCGACTGTTTTGAAGCGACAAAAGCAAGAAATTGCATCTGTTTTCAAGAGAGAAAATCCAGAAGTTGTATCTGTTGGACATGACTCTTCGCATAGGAGAGTGCGCAGGTGGCTTTAGTTAGGTTTTTTTAGTTAATGTGGAAAAGATCACCTCCTTAGAGTCGTATTATGCTTGTTTTTCGTATTTTCTGAATAAATGCACATTAGATCATTGAAAACCATCTTTAACAGCAGATGCTTGAGAAAGAGATGATTATATTTAGTTCAAAATGGAACTATTGTTGGTACATCCTGTTTCAAATATTAGCCTAATCATACGAGTCCAACAGGACCACTGGAGAGGTCGAGACCTGAAAATAGATGCTGGAAATAAAGGTCTCTTGTCTCATCATAATGGTAGCGAGTGATTTCACAAAAGCCTAATCCAATCTTCAAGTGCGTTTTGCGGGAAAAGAAACACCATTAACCTGAAAAATGAGGACACAGGAGAAACGCTATAGAAGAAGGTTTGATTCAATGAGACAGGATGTTTTCGTTTGTTTAAAAGAGAGAATAGGGAGGAGTTGCATCTGTTGGGATTTAGTTGGGCCTTGGATCCTGTGGGAATGGGAAGCAACCACTCTTCATAGGAGTTTGCAGAGCCACATTATTTTTAGTTAGGGGTATTTTTGTAATTTAACATTGAAATTAGATAGTTCATGCTTTTGAGGTAATATAGATGAATAAGTAAGAGTGTCATTTATTTATTTATTTATTTTGAGAAGGGGGAAAGAAAAATCAACAATGAGGAAACCCCACATGTTGAATTTTGAATTCGAGAATGATCATCTGTTATATCCATTTCATGCCAGTCTTATAAAATAAAAACCATTGTGCTTCTGAGAATCCCATGAACTTTTAAGTATCCATATATAACCTCAGATTCCATTGGAATATACCATGTTTAGGTTACTCTTTTTTTCTTTGCTTTCTCACCCTCACCTTTGAAATCTAGAATGATATCTGTTACATTCATTTCTTACCTTTAGTCTTTGAACATTGAAGAGATAATTAGGTTATGATTGATTCTGAAACTAATCGCTTATCAAAAAAGATTACCTTCGGGATGAATCATAACCTCAAATCACATTCAGAAGATACCATTTAGGTTACAGTATTCTTTCTTATTTTCCAGCGTGGTCCTTTGCTGATCTTAATAAGAGTGCATTGTCAGGTGTTTTCTGCATCAGCAGATAGAGAGCGGGTCAAATCATGTTTATCTGAATTAAATGAGACCAGCAATGGTTTCAAGAAGGCCTTGAACATTGGCTTGGAACAACTAGTGGCTACTGTGACACCTCGAATTCGACCAGTGTTGGATACTGTTGCAACAATCAGCTATGAGCTGTCTGAATCCGAATATGCTGACAATGAGGTGAATGACCCATGGGTTCAAAGGCTTCTTCATGCTGTAGAGACCAATGTGGCTTGGCTTCAACCATTGATGACTGCTAACAATTATGACTCACTTGTACATTTGGTCATTGACTTTGTTGTTAAGAGGCTTGAGGTTATCATGATGCAAAAGAGATTCAGTCAACTTGGAGGTCTTCAACTTGACCGAGATATCCGAGCCCTTGTGAGCTACTTCTCCAACATGACCCAGAGGACTGTTAGGGACAAATTTGCTCGTCTGACCCAAATGGCTACAATATTAAACTTGGAGAAGGTCTCTGAGATTCTGGATTTCTGGGGTGAAAACTCAGGACCCATGACCTGGCGACTTACTCCAGCGGAGGTTAGAAGAGTGTTGAGTTTGAGGGTTGACTTTAAATCTGAAGCAATAGCGGCTCTTAAGTTGTAAACCTTTTTTATGGTTTATTTTGTTCAATATCTCTTTCTACGCTTGATGATGCTACATTTTATATTATCAGGTTTATTTAACTTCTATAAGAGATTGTTTGGGCATGAAATCTCTGAGATATTGTTCAATTCTTTCTATTTATACTCAGAGTTGAATACTACTACTTTTTCTTTATTAAAATTCTTCTCATTCCTCATCTTTACATGGCTTTTTAGCATAATTCATGTTCTGCCATCTTCAAAGCAGTTCTTTGATTCTTGTGACAGTGATTATGTATGTACTGAAGATATGTGTGTTCAGGTATTACTTCTCAGAGAAGACATCATGCGTTTACCTCTGTTTGAAGATCACAGGTTGCCTGATGTTCTCAGAATTCAATCTGATTGTCCATGCAATTTTAGGTTGATCTTGGAATTAGTTGGTTGCTGTTAGGATTGAATTTCTTTTTCAGTAATCCAGTCACTATTGGAGGGCCATTGACTCCTCTTGTTCTAGCAACTTTACACTGTTATCAATTGGTTTCGAATCGTATCTGTCTTACATCATACAACTTTTCTGTTATATACAAAGGTGAGGAATCAGCTCATGGTTGACATTTTCTCCCCCGTCCATTTTTGAATATGGTTTCTTCATTGATATTTTCTTTCCTGCTGATTTTGGTATGCTTTCCTTGACCGAAGATCTACCAGAAAAAACCTCTTTACCCTGGAAAAAAGACCTGTGCCGGTATGCAGGAGAATTGATCAGATGAAATTTTGAGTAATATTTTTGGTTATTAAACAATCTTGTTTGGAAGTAATTATCGAAATGGTTGTATGACAGGAGTAATGAACCAGAAGGTGTAGAATATCTTAAAATATATATTGAAACAAAACACGTTAATACTGAATTTTTCTAGGGGAATCTCTTTGGAGGACCTATGTTTAATTTTGGACCCTTTTGATAATATATTATCCATTTGTTTCCTAATATTGTATTGTATTGTATTGTTCAAATGATTACAATATGTGAATAATTTGTATTGTTTTCAGTGGTTACATAATATTATCAGGGGCGGACCTAAGGTGTGGGGAGGGGGTTTGGCCCCCTCAGCAAAAAGATACACGATATACATAAGACAAATTTTCTATATTTTTGTATATATATTAAATTTGAACCTCCAAAATAATAAACAAGGTCTAGTATAGTGGTAGTTCTCTTTTTAAAATGAACCCTCACGCTCAGGATTCAATTCCACATAAAACATGATTTTTTAGTTTCAATTGATTATTCCTTTTCATTTAATTTTGGTCTTGCGAAACCCAACCCAATATTTTACTTTATTTTTTAAAAAATATTGAAATAATATTAGACTATGAGTTACTACTTCCTTTAAAAATCGTATTTTGTTGATTTATTCTCACATTTATACTTTTATATTTTGAATCCCCGAGTCAAAACCCTGAATCCGTCACTGAATATTATATATCTATAATTTGAATAATAAATCTACAAAAAATTATAGGGTATATGGTAATATCATGAAAAGATAGAATAAATAATAAAATAGAATTACTAAATAAATAAATAAACTAAAAAATGAAAAGAAAATATTAAAATAATGATGCAATCACATCAAATCGGTCATCACCCCAAATCAATTATCACACAAAATGAATTTTTTCGACATTACTTAAAAAAAATTAAATAATACGATCAAAATAAACCAATTTAAATTAATAATACAATATAACAACCATCTAAACACTGGTTAGTGTTTATTGTGTGAGTCACAAAATACGTTGGATCTATGGGACAAATTTCGATTTGTGGGCCGGCCAACCTCAAATAGCCTAAATATGATTTGGTGAAACATCATTGATTTTGTCCCATTTCTTGTATGGTAATCTTCTAAACCATAAAGAAAATGGAGATCTCCAGCAGTAACACTTTGTTGTAATCAATGAATACAATTATTATTATATATAAAACCCATAGCCATACCAGATTTAAGCTCTGATTATGCAGTCTACCTCAATAACTCCTCTCCATATTTACCCAATTCCTAGCCATTTTCACAAGAGAACTCTTAAACTTTCTCTCAGCACCTCCAAGTGGTGTTGTTTCACTCTCAGTTCTACGCATAGTTGCAGCAAAGACCAAGAAAGAATCAAAGGGGACAGCTACAGTATCGACCCAGATCGAGAGAAGAATCCCATAATAAATTGGGAAGAATTGTATTCATCTATTCAAGAAGAGACAACCCAGTACAGCGAGGAGGAGGAGGAGCCGGAATTTGAGCTTCAAGACCATTTGGGCATTAGAACAAACATGTGGTGGACAGACTTGAAAGCTGCAGTGGGTCAGAGAATTAATGTGGAGGGGATTGTTTCTTCGTTAGGGGTTTTCTCTAAAGATAAGCATTTGGCGATCCCACATATTAGTGTGCCGGATATAAGGTATATTGATTGGAGTGAGCTAAAGAAAAGAGGGTTTGAAGGTGTGGTGTTTGATAAGGATAATACCATTACTGTTCCTTATTCTTTGAGCTTGTGGTCTCCTTTAGCTTCTTCTATTGATCAGTGCAAATCTTTGTTTGGTAACAATATTGCAGTGTATAGCAACTCAGCAGGTAATTCAGTTTTTCGTGATTGGTTTGGTTTCCTTTTAATCTGAAGAAGATTTATCTTAGTATTTTTAATTTGTTAATTTGTAGGATTAGATGAATATGACCCTGATGGTAGAAAAGCTAGAATCCTCGAACGTGCAATTGGAATTAAAGTCATTAAGCACGGTAAGTTGAATTGGATACTTAAATTTTTCGATAATCTGTTGTATTTTGTATAGCAAGAATTAACAGAGCTAAATCAAATAATGCAGAAATTTATATGAATATTAGTTGCATATCTTTGAGTTAATGGAAAACGGGAGTCTTGGGCATAATGCTAAAGTTGTTGTCATGAGACTAGGAGGTCATGGGCTCGAGCTGTGGAAACCGTCTCTTGTAGAAATACAGGGTATTGTTGTGTATGATAGACCTTTTTGGTCTGGCTTTTGTAGAAATGCAGGGTATGGCTGTGTATGATAGGCCTTTGTGATCTGGCTTTTCCCCGAATCTCGCACTAGTAGGAACTTAATGCTCCGGAACGTTCTTTTCTTCTAAAAAGAAACATCCATGAGTACTGTTTGTAATTACTACTTTCCTTATCTGTATATTGTAGGGGTGAAGAAGCCAGCTGGAACAGCTGAAGAAATTGAAAAGCAATTTGGTTGCGAATCGTCAAGACTTATTATGGTACATTGTGGATCTTTCAATTTTTTGCAAGCTTCTTCTTCGTATCTAAGTCGACCATCCATTTTGTTTCTTTCTCAGGTGGGTGATAGGCCATTTACAGACATAGTTTATGGTAACAGAAATGGTTTTCTTACTATTTTAACGGAGCCATTAAGTTGCGCAGAGGAGCCATTAATTGTACAGCAGGTTAGATTTCCTGAAGTCTGATTTCTTTGTCGATTGGTACATGTTAATTGAATAATGAGTTACCTAGGCTATGCTAATCAGCTTTCCTGTATTGGTCGTATCAAGGTTAGCTTGCGCACAACTCCACCTATGTTGAACAAAATTTCCAAAAATGTTAACCTCTTTTTTTAAAGATTAAATATGGCCTAGTGGGCCATTTTATTAATATCAAAAAATGAAAAGAGTACAGCCATGTCTCTGAAAGCCCATATCGACCCTAAAGCCCAACTTCCTAATCCAAATAATGTTAACCTCTTGGCCTATCAATTTTAACTTTTTTATCCAACCTGAATGCTTGCACAGATCTTTTTACCTTTTAACTGCATATATCCAGTATTAGAAGAGAAATTTCCGTGTTATTGTTGTGATGCTAATTAATGCAGGGTTTTGTGTATAAGCTGAGCACTGATCTGCTGATCAGGTTTCTTGGCCTGCGCTCCTCTTACCCGGTCAGGCATCAGACTTTCTGTCTGCTCTCAGCTAAATTTTTTGCCAGCAGCTGTTGTTAGCTGGCATTGCTCATCGATATAAATCCTTGGTAGTGACTTTAGAGTCGACATCTTATTCTCCCCTACAGTGTTGTGAATGGTGATCACCTTGTCGCCAATGGCGAGAGGCGAGGCGACCCTTCATCGCCTTTTAGCTTTGTGGTGAGGCGATCTTCAAAAGACGACGCTATAGCAACAATGGCGACAAAGGTGAGAGGCAACAAAGGTGTCACCTTTTGTATTTTCTTAAAAAAAGCGACTAATTTAGGGTGTTTTAAAAGTTAAAAGGTAATTTTAGGGTTCTCTTTTCAAATTTGCACAGTTGCACTCGTAGATTAGACCGCGACTCCGATCAAATGACCTGACTAGACTTCTCCAGCGACCAACCAAACTTTTCTGGAGAGTCCAAAGTCCAACAAATATGCATTTCTTCTTCAGATTTCATCACCCTGTGTTTCTTTTTACTCCTTTAGACGTTAGAGTTACTTCTACCTCTGTTTCTTTTCCTCACTATTGACTTTGGTTTTGTTTTTTTCTCATTCAAGTTCTAAACTTTTGGTATCTATTGTCTATGTTCAATTTTTGAATTGAAATATTTGCTAATATGTTATCAAGATTGAGATTTTGATTATTTACATATGCAATTAAATATTTTAATTTTTTGGTATTAATTGATGCTGTACTTCAAAAAGACGAGCGCGTCGCCGCTTGCATCACCTTGTGGCGAGGCAGACCCTTGTCGCCTTTCGCCGTCCAAAACACTGCTCCCCTACTTGAAAAACTAATCAATAATTTTGTTACTCGAGTAAAGACAACCTTTCTGATGCTTAGAGCGCTTTGGTATCTTGCTGTCATATATAGCTGCCAATGGGAGTTGGTTGACTGTATGCCTCATACACTATATTCTGACAGCTTTTCATGAGAATTAGGTCCTTCACCTCATTATTATCATTTTGACTTCCAAAATCACTGGCGTAGCTGCTGCCTTAATCCCTATGTAACAATTCATTATGAGGTTTCCCTTTTCTTTTGATGGGTTGCTCTATTCAAAATTTAGTGCAGAGATAAGTAATCACTTCTTTATTTTCAAGTTGTCTAGGTGATTGATCTTTTATGTATGCTGAAAGAAAATGGCATCTTGTCACCTTTACAAACCATGTGTTTTGGTAGGTGATGTTGTGTGTGTAGGATGCTGACTTACTGTGAAAAAGCAAGGTTGAGTACACACACACTTAAACGCTTCCTGAGTTTTTCATGTATCCATCTAAACTAAGCCCTATGACCTATCAACAGCTGACCTATATTCATGGAGATCTTGGCATTTGATGTGGATGAATTGATATACTTGGCATTCCCTTCCAACTTTATATCCTAGCTCAGGGCAAACTATCTCTAGATGGTCAAATGAGAAGTAGAATTGATATTTAAATTGTTCCTTTTAGACACATGTTTCTGAAGTGGCACATAGTGTGGGTATCACATGTATTGAGTGCGTGAATAAGTTGAAAATGAACAGACAGGTACTTTCTTCTTCCTTATTCCTCATTTAATGGTTTCTCATCTCCTCTCTCAATGAAGCAAGAAGACCTATCTCTTTACATTTTCCCGTAAAATGCTACCAATGAATGACCATGGGAAAAAACAAAACCACTCATGCAAGCGATCTACTTCTTTAGATAAATATTATCCCATTGTTTCCATTGCAACACCATGGAATGGTGAATTTAAATCAGTTGACATTACCAGTATTTTCTTTGTACATGGCAGAGTATTACAATGGAAAAAACACCTAAACTGACCTCAAAGTTAGATTAGCATGGATTTCATGTCAGTGCACCAAATGCAGAAAAAAAGAAAAGAAAGATAGTGCAAAGTGAATAAAATTTAGATTAGCATAGATTTCATGTTAGTGCACCAAATGCGGAAAAAAAGAAAAGAAAAGAAAAGAAAAGAAAGATAGTGCAAAGTGAATAAAATTAACCTCACTGATTCTCAGGAAATCATTAAGCAAGCAAAACAATCCAAGCTATGTAGCAATGGCCATGAAAACTGTAGTGACAGACACAACACCTCATCAATCCCTCTCTCTAAACTCTTTAACAACCTATCAACATGTGAGTGATGGGTCATTGGTAACCATTAGGTCTTTCCGGAGTTTGACGTTCTAGAAAGTTTCTTTCCTTTGAAGGTTGCCTGCAGTGAGAAGGAGAAATAAGATCTTCGGAAAGAGGGGAGAAAGATGAATGTTGAGTGTTTCTTATTAGCTTTTGTGTTTTGGTTTGGTTGCAATGGTGGAAAGAGTTGTCTTCCGGGATGGGGGTGGGGGGGGATGAAGAAGGAATGGCAGGGAGTTGAAAATAAAGACCTTTTTCTTTGGCTCGAGAGCTATTTGTTTGGATTGTTTGGATTATTAAGTGTTACTTGTCTTTCTTTCATTGGCTTCTTTGCCAAGTCAGCTGCATCTGAACTACACGCATTTCATATCCTTTACTGTTTCAGTTGCATATGTCTAATAGATACATTTTGAACATGAATTAGTTGTACAATACATCACGAGCTTAGTTTAGGTAGCGAAATGAAAATTCGATAAATTTATGGTGTTTGCCTTTGTATTCTGCAAAATAGTTAATATCTGTGAAGTTTAGGATAAGAGATATTTGGATATCGCCTTTGGAGATTTAAATAACTTGTTTTGGATGAAATGCTTCCCTCTTTTCAATTTATCTTGCAATTTACCTAGTTTCATTGGAATGTTTTGATTGTAAGAACAAAATATCTGCAGGTCAGGGTACTTGAGGTGGCCCTTGTGAACAGATGGTCTAGCCAGGGGGTGAAACCAACGAGTCACACACTTCTTCCTGATTGCCAGCAGTGTGTAAAAGACGATCCACTTTAGTTTTTTTTTCTTTAGATGGAAGTGAGAAAAATTCATCTCCTCCCGACCACCCCCAAGGAAAAAGGAAACAACCCCACCATGAGCATTCATGAGCGCTTGTTCAACTGCCCCTCGGAGATAGGGTCGAGAAGTACCATGCATGGTTGCCCCCCATCCTTTCTTTCCAACTTTTGTTACGGTCACAAATAATTATACAGGATTATTTCCATGGGTTTGCTTCTTTTGTCTGGAATCTGATATGAATGCTATAGCAATCATTTCGATTTTTCTTTGACTGAATCATAGAACTTCCCCTCTTGAGCTGAGGATGTTTGCGCTTGAATTTCAAATCTAGGATATATAAATAGACATTCAAACTTGGTTATAACTTGCAAGAAAGCTCTTCAACTTTGAAAATGTACATCTAGGCACCTCATCTTGGTCTCAACTGACAGTTAAACACTCTAACTCATCCCCATTGTGTATTGTGGACACCTAATATTGACATGACACATAAAATTTGGTGGTATGTATCTACATGATCTTTTTTAAGTTGGATTGTTAATCGGTACAATAGAGATGAGTTGAAGTGTCTATCTGCTCATTTCAAAGTTGGAGTGCTTGGTTACAGTTGAGGTTAAGTTAAAGTGTATTAGTGTCAATTTGAATAGCTAAATGGAGAGAAGATGACGTGAGAATTGCTTGTTGGCGATAGTACTAACACTTTGGTTGATGAAACGCAAGTGTCACTTTAAATTCAAATATTGCAAGCCATATAGAAGATAATGACATTCCCCTTAGTCAACAGGGAATGTCAACTATAGATATATAAATACCTCCACCAACTTGGTTGATAGAAAACTAATGGTGAAAACTTATATGCGTCTGTGAATTGGTATAAACACTGAATGCAGGTAAGTACTGTAGTACCGCGTAATATAAAAGAGATGAGAAGCCCAAGACTAAAGTGATAACAAAGTAATATGTTTCATTAAAACTTGGGAGAAATTTTAATGGGCATCCCTTTGGAAGGGAAAGGAAGGGGATCCATAACAATTGGTTCATCAGGATATACTAAAGACCAGTCATATTTTGTCACAACATAATGAACAAATATAAGAATATTTAGCTTAGCCAATTGGTACCCAGCACACAGCCTTGGACCTCCTCCAAATGGTATAAATGCATATGGTTGAATAGGTTCTTCAAATCTACTTGGATCAAAATTTTGGGGCTCATTAAAATACTCTGGACTATTATGTGTACCATATGTTGTCCACAATACCTGCACAAAACAACAAAAGTTAACATCCTTTTTCGTCGTACTGATTCTATCTTGTTTGGGATTCAGGCATAGTAATCGTTGTTCTGGGTCGCGACTTACCTTCCAACCTTTTGGAATAGTAAATCCATCAAATTCAATGTCAGCAATTGCTTTTCTGAATGAACCAAATATAGGAGGAAAAAGCCTCATGCTTTCCCTAGCAACTTGCCATGTATATTTCATCTTTTTTGTGTCTTCCAATGTTAGTATCTCATCTGGTCCTTTGTTGTTCATTATATTAGCATGTTCTGTCATAAGTCCATTTTTTCACATTAAAAATGAAAATCTTGATATACTTCAACAGAATTTCACAAGTAGGGTCTGGGGAGAATAAAATGTATGCAGACCTTAAGAATCCTAATAAGCAAAATATAAGTTTCTATGTACGTACGTACCTTGAAGGAGAAGAGAATAGCAAGAGGGATGATGAGCCAACATCCTAAATGCCATAGCAATAGCAAAAGATGTTGTATCATGTGCAGCAAACACCAACAAAACAACATTATCAACAACTTCATCCTCACTAATTTCACCGCGAATCATTGCTTTCACAAATCGCGAAAGCAATGACTCCTCTAACTTCCCCCCTTCATTATTTTGATCGCGTCCAAATTCAATCTCCTTCCTCTTCTCCCTAATAACCTCAACAAGAAATTTTTTCACTTTCATCCTTGCACTTATAGCCCTCGAAAATTTTGACCCTGGAAACTTAAATGGGGGCGAAAAAGCCCCTTCTAAGACACCCTCAAACGTCTCAAGCAAGCCTGGCTTCACCACAATCCCTAAAAAACACTCGAATACAATATTGAACGTCAAGGATTTGGTAAGATGGTAAAGCTTAATCGTCCCTTCTTCTTGTCCATGAGTACAATTTATGTACAAATGTGATTGAATAGTGCTACAAATTTTGGGCACCATAACATCTAGGCTAGTAGAGGTAAGACTTGATGAAATAATTCCACGTAGAAATCGATGTATATCGCCTTTTTTCTCCATAATTGAATTTTTTCCCATGAGTTCAACTGAAGAAGTAGGCCAAGAACTTATTACTAACTTAAATTCATTAGACATGAAGAACATATTTGCATCAGCTCCACATACAACTACTGTTGGTGAACCCATAAGTCTTGTTTTGAAGGTTTTTCCATATTTTTCGATTCGCGGTTGAACGAATTCTTCGAATAATTTGTTCTTTTTTTGAGATTTATAAAATTCTATGGTTTCACCTAGCCATGGTAGCCCCATTTCTCCTGGTGGAAGTTTTTTTTTGGTAGTAATATGTTTGTGAACATTTTTGTAATGTTTCAAGAAAAGGGAAAAGAAAATTATGAAAAAGATTGATGATAATAAGGTGAAATAATTAGAAAGAGGAAAGTTCATATCCATAGCTATTAATAATGAAAGGAAAACTAAACAAAGGTTTTGGTTGTGTTAATAATAATTAGCTTGCCAAATTTATACTACTCTTTTGCATGGGAAAGATTACTTGTTTTAGAACAACACTAAAATAATTTAAAAAGTCAAAGATGTTTAGTCCCCTAGAAAAAGTCAACCAATTATGAAAAACCTAATTAACTAATTAATCACTCTATTTACAACATTGCTTGAAACATCGTTCAACGATTTAGTTTATATGCACTGACAATATATTTAGGTTTTTGAGAAACAATATCTATTTACAACATTGCTTGAAACATCGTTGAATGATTTAGTTTATATGCACTGACAATATATTTAGGTTTTTGAGAAACAATATCTCTATCTCTATGAGGTAGTGGTAAAGTTTGAGTACATTCAACCCTTTTCAGATCCCAATTGGGAAATTCCATCGAAAATGGTGTTATTGTTATTAAGGACGATTCCATAAAAGGTGTGTTATTGATTAATAACATAACATGACTTGTATAGTCGTGTCAACTAAGGTGTTCAGATTACGAATTCACTCATTATGAACGATTTTAAAGTGACGTAACAACCTCAAAATTATATTATAATATATATATATTTTAGATCTATAATCATTCATAATCATTTTTTTCCTTCAAAATTAATAATCATATATAGTATGCATGTGAGGTTGGCCGTCCAAAAGCCAAGTCCTTCACCCTAAAATCTGAATTATCATCATTTCATCATAATATATCTGAAAGATTCATATAGAAAAGAAAAGAAAAAGAAAAAACTTACCGGCCACCACGATTCTATAAATAATTTGTTTATTGGTTTTTGAAATATTTAATAACCTTAGTATCCCTAGATATCTGGTGTGTCTAATATTTTAATTAAATATGGTTTAATTAATTGCTTCTAGTTGACGTGAATTTTGCAGAAGCATCTTTCCACTTTCATCATGTTCAAAAAATAAAAATAATTATGAAGCAATGTGGTTTAGCAGATGAGGGTATTCTTTTCTGTATCGAATTCGAGTCTTAATACGAAATTTTTTTTGATAGAAAACGTTTTTTCTTGAATGAGGTCTTGTACAACACGATTTGAATTAAACAAATTCCAACACAAATATCATACATCGAATTAAATGTTTCTGGTAGCTGTATGAAGGAAATATAAATGTCACACCGCACTTTATAGGAAAGGTGACAATTAGGTTCACAATATGATTTGACAATTAATAAGATAATTCCCTTTTTATTTATTTATTTATTTTGAAAAAGCCGCAAGTGCAAATGGTATTCGAGATAAGACGTAAGTGGCGATGATGATGGACAAGAAGAAGGAAGCAAAATTAAAATAATTTAGATATGTATAAAAAAGAGTCTAATCTCAAGACGAACGCTTTTTAAATTTTGAGAAGATAAAAAAGAATCCTCTCTAAAAACACATACCAAAACAAAAAGTGTGCATATTTATGAGCGAAACATGACTAACAAATTTGATCTCCGTTAACCCCAAATTCAAATCAATACTCGAAATAATATTACACAAAATTAAAGATAGTTCTAAATCCATACTATATGAACAATGAACAATAATTTTATCAACGTTAAACTATGAGGAGGTGTAAGAAAGTTAATGAGTTTTAGAAGAAATACAAATGAATTAAAAAATATCAAAAAAAATTATTAAACAAAATATGATACATAATTTATAGTTTATCGAAGATACGATTTTAAATTCAATTCCTAAACTTTATACTCAAAATGAACGGAGAAGAAAGTAGGCGGAATTAATTATTAGATGATTCATTTTGGCAAATAGATTCATTTTGGACGGTCAGTTTTAACTTGAATCTTACTGTACCTATATGGCGTGATTTTCAATTTATTCTGCTAATTCTGTTTACTACAGAATATGCTTATTCTGTAACCACAACAAAACAAATAAATAATAATTTTTTTAAAAAAAAAAAAGCAAACCAAAACAAAATAAATAATAAATTTTTAAAACAAAACAAAATAAAAAACAAACGGAATGTGCTGTAAGAACCTAAAATTGGTATGTGTTAAACGTGTAGAACATACTTTCTTTTGGTGCGATAAATGATATTTAATGAAATATTTTTTAATCGAGTTTGCGGTCCTAAACTTATTTAATATGATTTATATTTTTAATATAATTTATAAGCTCTTGTTGACACCCAATTTTGACCGGCCCTTTGACAAATTAGTGTCAAAATTAGTCGTTGAGCTTTGTTTTATTTTTACGATTTTTAAACCATTATTTTTTTTTAAAAAAAAAAAAAAAAAAAATTGATTAATTAACCGGGCGCGTGCATCACACGCGCCCCCAATTCCAATCCCTTAT
>JAOTQR010000097.1:20573191-20595155 GCA_025774065.1 Solanum ossicruentum | reverse complement strand
TGATCTGAACTGTATAAATTGATAACATTATTTTATGTTCTCGATTGAGGGTTATTAATTCCTTAACTTCATTTCTTCGCATGAACAACGCTCTGAGTCCATTTTGGAGCTCCCTATTCTGCATTTCAAGGGCCATGGAGGCCCAAACTCTCTCTTCCTTGAGTCAACTCAGTTCATAAGAGAAAGAAGCTGTTGGGCAAAGCTGCAATAGGAACAAATGGGATAAGGATTCGCCGACTCTTTTCTTTATTTTTATTTTTTGATTACTGTTTGTATTTATTTGGATGCTAACGTTTATTCTATTGGTTTCAATATAATTAAACTCCCCGACCGGTCAAACATTTGTGTTATCTGAGTTTGTTTCATATTTTTGAAAAATTTTGCAGATTAAAGAAAGAAATAAAAATATATATATATATATATATACAAAAGGTGTGATGGTTCAATTTTCAAGCCTAGTCGATTCTTAAGTTGAGTCAAGTATTTTCGGTTTAGTCTAAGTCAAATCTTTTAAATTGAGTCAAAATTGTTTAAAAACCAAAACAATAAAAAATAAATAAATAAATTAAAAAATAAAACATATGATTTTATTATGTTAGTTCAATTTAATCAATTTTAAGTTTTAGTCAAACCTTTTATGTTAAGTCAAATTTTGTTAAGTCAAGTCCAAAGCTTTTAAAGTTAAATAACTCTTAAATAAGTCAATCTTTTGTCAAGTCAAAGTTAGTCAAACCACTTAATCGCCGGATAACCGTATTTAACGGCCATTTTGAGTGCTTAACACCTTCTCGAAATGGAAATGTGAACCCGAACCTGAACTCTGGATTTTTAAAAGATTTTTCTGTTAGATCTTTTAAAATACTTTTATGGTTTCCTAATTATCCGTAAAATTAGGTGGCGACTCTGTGTCCTTTCGAATTTCGAGGATTGATTTTGCTTAAATTAATTAAGTTTAGATTAATTCTCATTTTTCGAATAATTTTCAATTTTTCTTTAAAGTCGGTCATTTTTCGGCATAACAGCTCTTATACGCAAACAAATTTATTCGAAGAACTCCAAAAATATATAATTATGGCAGGTTTCCTGAGGGTTCCAGAAAAAAGATAAAAAGATCAAGTGTGTCATATTGAGTTTATTTTAGGCTAGCAATCAACCCCACCTAGGTAATTGAACTTTTATTATTCTCATTTTCTTTTACTTAAATTTATATTTTACAATCTAGATATGCAAATATTGATGAATTATTTATTTTATAATTTTATATTATCCTTATTAACTATCCTTTGGATTTTTTTTAATTTGACCACTAGTACTATAATGAATTTGTGAAATAATTATTTTGGTGTTTACGGGTCGATTTGGATCGATTTTTGATCAAAATCAAAATTAAAATTAAAATTAAAATCAAATCAACTTAATCAATTTTTAAATTCTCAAAATCAAATCAAATCAATTATAGTATACATTTGTCGATTTGATTGTTATCAATTTCGATTTAGTTTGGTTTGATTATTCGGTTATTAACCATACACAAAAATAAAGACAATAGTACATTCATAACAGAGACAAAGTGACAACTGACAACAGTTCATCTAAAACGAAAAATAGTTAGAACGACTGATATTATAAAACATTTAATCACCAAGCTTATTGTGAATAAAGTTTCAAAATTCAACATTTGGGCCTATAAGGAAAAGATGGTGAGATTTTTAGTCCCACCAAGAATTGTTAGACATTCACATACATGAAATCAATGAAATACATGTTTTCGTCTTGAGCATTTATACTTTTATAAGTAGAATAAAAAGTAAAATTTCATGAAAACGCATATAAGTTCTTCAAAATTATTTCTATATATGTACAATTATAAGATATTTGAATATAATTTGTCAATTTGGTCTGGTTATTTTTTTTGAATAAATCCAAACTCAAACTCAAACCAAACACTATCTATTTTTAAAAAATTAAGAATCAAATTCAAATAAAATTAATTTATTTTATCGATTTGGATCGATTTTTACCTAAACCATGGACACCTTGTTTAGAAGGATAAAATTTTCATAAATAAATAAATTCACACGAGATTATATTTGTCAAGTGTATCAAGAAGACTATTTTAGTATATTCTTTTTAAATTTTATTGATTCTTGAAGGTACCATTTGTTAAGTAAATTATCTTGAATTTCTCTTCATATCTTAGCATTTGCTTGTCATCAAACTGATTTAATATCTTTATCTGTATTAAATTAGCAAGAAATATATTATCTAAATTCCCAATAATATTTCTAATTAATACTGATCTATCAGCAATCACATGCAATGATATTCCTGTATATATATGCATATGATCTATGGGTCCATTTTGATTCTGTAGTTAGTTATTTCTATTTGAATTGACCTTTTCCTAATTTCTCTAGGAGAATCTAATAAAGATATTACTGATACATATTTTAACAAAAGAAAAAACTAAACATTTTATGCTCTCGAAGAGTGTTTTATCGTGCTAAGTCACTAACATATCCTTTGAAATTATCGAACTTGTAGAAGTCATATAGAGGGGACATTGTTATGGATATGCCAATTATAAATATTGTAGTGAACTAAATCGTGTTACTATAGATCGTTTCGATCAATAGTCCCCTTTATTCTGTCCAATGTGAAATATGGGCTCATAGTTGTATGCTAAAAATAGCTTGTCTCACTCAAAAATGAAACGGGTTGAGAAGAAAGTAGTGAAGGAATCGTAACGTGTGGTTATCTACTGGCAATCCGACCAAATCCTGAAAAAGCTAAAAAAAAAAATATTTACGGATTTTTGAGACGAGGGTTCCCAAGAAACAGTTTTTTTACCTCATGAAATAGTGATAAGGTCTACATACATTCTATCCTTCCCAAACCCCACTTGTAAAATTTCACTGGATATGTTATTGTTATTAGATAGTTGATCAGGTAAAGGTTGATCAAACAATAATGCTTGACTAGTTTTTCGCTATGATCAATCACACTAGTACTAACTCGCAAATAATCTAACATAATACTATTTGATTCATTCAAGTCTTTACGATCTTGTCAAAATATCTCACACTTTAAAAGCAATATCACTACAGACAATTTTTTCCTTTTAAGAAATCGACTATTGATATGAAATTATATTTGCACATCGAACGTTATCGACTAAATATTACTCCATCAAATTCAAAAAAAAAAAAAACAAAAATATAACAAAAAGAATTTACTACCATTAGGAATTTGCCTAAATGATATTCTAAAACATTAAGATGAAGAGTTAATATCGTCTGGACCAATGATCCACGTATCAATAATTTAATTTAGTTGAAAAATAATTTGATACCTAAAATTTTACTTCAAATTGTTGTTTTAAGTTGATAATAAACTCCGTCAACTACAGTAGTTAGTTTGTATTGAAAATTATAAATAGCCCATTCACTCTTTTTCTGACTTACGCTATACTAGCATTATAGACTTACAGTGCATCCCTGTGAACCTTTGCATTTGTGGACTTCACCATCTCACACCAAACATTACATTTACTCAATCATAATTACTACAGAATAGCAAGAGTTCGTACTTCTACGACGACAACAATAAATCCAACGTAACCCCCACAAGTGGAGCCCGAAGAGGGTAACGTGTAGGTAGAAGACGAGACTGTTTCCGATAGATTCTCAGCTAAAAAATTTGTACTTCTATGAAGTGAAAAAAGAAAAGACATAGTAGCTTCTCCTTTCTTTTTACCACCAAGAATTTGAAATTGTAAGTCTCCAAATGGAAAAATGACATGAATGTAGAAGAGTGTAAATGGGTGTCATAGATGAAAAAACCTACTTCATTTGGTTATTTTCTAAAATGACAGCTCATGCCAATGAAAATGGTTCTTCTTATTTTAATGTTTGGTTTCATCTCTCTCTACATTTACTCCTATAGGATATTTATGAGTACAGATAGATACCCAACCCCCTATTCTATGTACATAAATTAGTACTCAAAGTGTATCACTTAACGGTCAATGAAATGAGTGAAAATCGTGACAAATTAGAGATCAAACCCAATAAGAAACAAAAAGTTTAGGTGATTTCCTTTCATATGCCAAAACCTTGGTAGAAAAAAATTATCGAGTATCTAAATTATTGATCGGAGATAGTAAGTATATGAAAGACTATTAAGGTACGTGGAAACTAACTCGGGCACCCCTATTATCCAAAAGAAATTAGTCAAAGTGATTAAACACAGGGAGAAACAGATACACACTACCTACCGTCCTCAAGGGAGAGAAAATGCTTTTGCTGTCTCATTTATTGCTGCAATTCAATGTCTTCCCTTCACCTACTTGTCTGTCAGGACCATTAAGGTTTCATATTTCTTTTTTAAATAGGTCATTAACGTTCTGAAAACAGTTGATCTATGTTTTAAACATAGGGGTCAAGATGCGTACATCCGACTCCCCCTTATCCCACAATGGGCGGGAGCCTTTGAGGCAATAGGGTAATGTTGTTGTTGTTGTCATTAAGGTTCAAATCCTTCCCATCTGTCCTAGCTTTGGTCGACAAGAGTTACTTGGTACTTGTTACTGGTGGAAGGTGGAAGATATTCTGTAGAATTAGGTAAGGTTCGTGAAAGTTGGCTCGAACACCATAGTCCTAAAAAAAGGTCATTTAGTTTCATATTCATGGCACTCCTAATCTCATTTAGTCATTGTTTTTTACAAGCATCTTTTTGTAACCTATCCCTATTATTAAACATAATGTTAACAATCAAAAACTAGTTAGGATGGCCCAGTTGAGTGTAATACTGGCATAATTCAAGAAAAAAGTCCCTACCTGGATTCAGCTGGACCTTGCTTCTGTTTCTACAGTACTAAAGTATGGGAAAGGGGTCAAAAATACTCCTTTACTTTCATTTATTAGTTAAATTTGTCCCTCGATATACTATCGAGTCAATTTTACCTCTGCCACTACTATACTTAACAAATATACCCCTCAACTGGACGGATTCCCCAAATCGACTATAACTAACCAATTTCCCTCAAATAACCCGGCCCCGCTGTTAACCCGACACACCTGATTAAAAACTCGTCGGCCCAATAGTATAACGAGAGACAACTTAACCAATGATTTAGTACAAAAGTACTTCTGACCCAATGAAAGTAGGCTTATTGTTGTTATTACTGTTATTCTTACAGTCCCAACCAAATAGCATATGTGAAATTCTTTAGATGTTTAAAAAGAGTCTTTAGAAAGAGCACAAGTTTGTCTTAGTTTTTTGGTTTAATGTGAATACAAATGAAATGAAATGTTTTACATCACTTTTCACAGTTGGGGGCTAAAAGAATACGAAGGAAATAAGATGCTGCTATGAACTGACACTGACCTCTTATGACCCAAACATTCTCTGGCAATGAATTCCTCTTGTCAGTCCTTTGACTTGTAGTCTCCCTTCAAGGGCTTCTTCATCCAAGGCATATCTAGGATCGAAGTTTATTGGTTCCTATGATGAGTATCTCAAGTTAATATAGATAATAACAACTGCTTTTACAGTCAAATATTTATAAATATCTAAGGTAGTTTAACCAACTAGTCTCTCTCATATAGATGGAAAAAAGTTAATCAAACATGAGTCCTAGTAGGAGGTAGTGGTAAGGTCTGCGTACACTCTATCCTCCCCTAAAACCACTTTTGGGATTTCACTGGGCATGTTGTTGTTTCTGTTGTTGTAAACATGAGTCCTACAACATTCCCAACCTGCGAAACATGAGGACATGATTTTTTTTTTCTTTTTGCATTGTTCACGCTATAATTTCTTCACTCTTGATTATTTAACATTTACAATCAACCAGACGTAACCATGCAATAATCCAGGCAATCTTCGATAAACAAACTTTTGTGCCCGAAAGTATTTATATGGTTTTACAAAGTTCAATAACTAGGCCATCGAACATATTTTTGAATATTTGGTTATGTTTAGAGCTAAGATGGTCTTTCTCAACATTTTGCAACATGAATTTAAGTGATACTTTAAATGCACCTGCAACATACACAACTAACCACAAACTTCTTCACCTGTTTATATTAACTTCTGTATCTCATCACTCTTTATATACTGCTACTCACTTGTATCACTCTCCCATCACTGAGCTCTCCAATACTCCCTTCATTTGTTCTCTTTTATCTTTGTCAGCCCCTTTGGAAGCAAATCATCATGCTGAAACAGAGAAACAAGCAGAGTTCTCTGATTCTGTGGGCCGCATTTGCTGCACTGCTCTCACAGAATTTGGTTGTTCCTGTCACGTCTTACGCTTCTTTTGAAGAACAGAAGAACTACTTCCTTCCTGATCCACATATCGGAACTCCACCAACAGGTCTCCTTGCCCTCTCTATATACATTTTGCTATTTTCTCTTAAAAAAATATAGTTGCCATTTTTATGGATTACCTTAACAATTTCCGGAAGGAAAAGACCTCTCTACCTCTGTGAAGTAATGGTAAGGTTTGAGTACATTTTACCTCTCCAGCCCCATTCGTGGGATTCCACTGGTTATATTGTTGTTTGTTACCTTAACAATTTCCTAAGCATAGAGTTTGCTTATATATGGAAAGCCTTACAAATTATAAAATGGTAAAATATCACAGACCCTGCCACCTTATATTGCTTCTCCTGTTCATTTTCATAATTGTTGGAGGCAGCATTTCCCCCCAGGCCCCACATTATTTGTTTGGTTGGTTTCATAACGGAATTGTTCTGTACAAGCGCCCTTTCTTTACTAGTTATTAGTTTGAGTTTTTGCCTTTAATTGGAAGCATTTAGTCCTAGGTTATTTTGGGAGTGTCTTTAAGTTATTTTGTCTTCACACTTTTACAATTCATTTTGTGGATAACAGGTTCAAGCACACCGCCCTCTCATGCAACACCATCTCATGGAAGCAGTAGCCATGGAAGTAAACCACCAACAAACTGTGGTAAACCACCAAACGGAGGGCACCATCATAACCCTACCCCAGCTTCCCCTTCAGGAGGTCATAGTGGTGGCTACTATCCCCACCCTCCAAGTACACCTACACCTACACCCAGTACGCCCTCCCCACCAACTACTCCTATCATTGACCCTGGCACTCCAAGCACTCCTGCTACTCCAACACCATCACCTCCTTTTACATGCGTGTAAGTTACTAACATCATCAACTTTATAACCTTCTTGGCCAAGCTTTCTACATCAGCTTATTTTAAAATGTACTTCTGCAGAGTAGTTTGCGATAGGATACTCAATTTGAGAAGTATTATTGCAATATTAGAGCAGTACTTTGTGCTTGGCCAATGATCAGAAGTGTTATTTTTTAGCTTCTGAAAGTCAGTTTCTGCAGCTACTCAACCTCAACTTTCTAAAATAACCACTTTTGGCTTGCCAGAAGCTTGGCCAAAAAGGCAATTAGATTACATTCTTAACTTCAATATGCAGCGTATTAAAACACCTAATGATATGATTGCAGTTACTGGAGGACTCACCCGGGACTGATATGGGGCTTGTTTGGTTGGTGGGGAACCGTTGGCAGTGCATTTGGTGTGGCTAGTGCTCCAGGGCTTGGCCCAAACATGAACTTGCTGCAAGCACTTTCAAACCAACATACCGATGGATTTGGGCAACTCTACAGGGAAGGTACAGCTTCTTTGTTGAACTCCCTGGTTAGCAAGAGGTTCACCTACAGCACCACACAAGTCAAGAACAATTTTGCTACAGCACTCAGTTCAGACAAGGCTGCAGCAGCTCAGGCTCAGTTGTTCAAGTTAGCCAACGAGGGTCGGCTCAAGCCCAGAGCTTGAAATGTCATTTTCACAATTTCCACCAATATCTTGTTATTTCTAATTCCTTATGATATTCTGTGTGTTTACTTTAGGATTAAGCATTAATGTTTTTCTGTTATTCGTTATCAAAGTTAATGTTCTTTCTGTTTGCTTTTGAATCTTACAAAATCAAGAGGATACCGACCTTCATTGTTTAATCAGTTATCAGTAAAACATTTCTTGTTGTATTATAAGTGTGAACCGCAGTTCCCATTTTCAGAATTTTTTTTCTCCTTTACGGCAAAGAAGGTATCTTTCCAAATAAAAACAAAGTATTCTACTTTTCATTTTAATAAAATAAACTTCAGTAATCAAGAACAAAAAGAGAAAGACGCAGCCGTTGTCCTACCTCCATTATTAGCTGAAAAACAACAGATGTGTCAAGGCTAATTGAGCTTCTTCAACAAACTTTACCCCAACTCAATTTCTAATGAGGGTGTTGATGACCATTTGCAAGTGTGATTATTATTCAGCGCTGAGCAATGGATCCGAGCATAAAAGGCATTCTTGTAAAGTATGAACACCATTCAATACAGAAAACATAACATGCTTTTGTAGAAGTTCATGCCAAACATCAATGCTGCACCATACACTCAGCAGCTTCCTGTCATGGATAATATCAGGGAGTTGGACATTACTAAAAAAGAAACTGTTCCATCCATACAACTATTTGGAAAGCAGAAAGAAAACACAATTATAAATACAGCTAGAAATATGTTGGTCATATCAATCTTGATTTATGCAATGTAGATGACAGGACTAATCTGTTGATACATCCCGTTTGTTCTATTTCAGTACTTTCTTGATGGAAATATTTTTTTATTAAGTACGAACATCTCATCCGAAAATTTAAACTACTGGAGAGAGTGCATGTGAAAATTACTTTGATAAAAAGGGACGGTGAGACTCAAGCTCAGGACCTCCTTTTTACATGCTCAGATAACATATTAGAAGGTACAATTACCTCATCTTAAAGTTTAAATTTTAGAGGTAGTACACTTTTATTTGAATTAATTATTTCCTCAACACTCTCATTTCTTCCAAGAGAGTATTCCCTTCTTAACTGGAGAGATGCACAGGTAGACAATACATAAAAACAAAGATATAATATACTAATATATTATTCCATTAAATGATGGGTATCACATTTTCATGTTATCTGTATTTGATAGTTAGACATCATTTTCTATTGAACCTCCAGAAAAAACGATATACAAGCTAAAATGCAAAGAAATCCACGCACCAGCATCAGCCTTCAAGTGAAACAATTAATGCCTCACCTACCTTAAGAGTAATTTAATGAATGGACTCAAGCTTTAATTCCATTTGATACAATGAGCTGCAATTTTTCACGATTAGACCCATCAAACTGCAGGTAATAAATGAATTACACTAGAGGTAACAGGTTCGAAATCATGCCTAGCAACACAATAAATATAACATGATAAAAAAGCATATACCGCTCAAATTTTCGTGTATACTGACTATATTGTTAATTAAAGACTTAACTGATTTATCTCTTTGATAAAACATACTACAATAGTTTTTCTTCTAGGGATATCACATTCCATGTATGCTTCCTAATGATAACCCCAGAAAAATTCTACTCTAGAAAAGCTGTTAAAACTTGTTGAGAAAACACAGATAAGAGCTAAGGAATAAAAACTATTTGAGATAGGAGCATAACGGACATGCTCCAGATGCCTGAACTACCATTATCCTCTATAAAGCTACATTTCAAATTTAAGAGAAATCTAACAATTTGAATCACCAAAGTTCCTGAAAAGTCATTGGCCTGCATCTATCTAGTCAAGGAAGAGTATTTACATGAAAAGTTCCCTCATAAGTCATTACAGACTTGCACAATAAATTACTACACCTACAAGCATGCGTATCTCCCAAAAGAACAAAGAATGGAAATCATTGATAGAGAATGCATATTAACTTCATATTATTTTTCGAATGTAAGATGTTCATTTTGTTTGTTCAATTGCATCAGTGGCTTAAAACAGAATAATAAATAAAATGTAAGGGTTCTGAATGAACAACAGATTCAGTAGTCTGCCCATAGATTTTAAAAAGACAGCTCAATGACAGATAGATGGATGGTTTTGATAATGCGCAGCTGGGCAATGAGGAGTAACACTGTCAGACTTTTGGCTCACAACACAGTATGCTTTAAAAGAGCATGTTTATTTATGTGACACCATAGTGAATGCAAACCAACTCAACAACCTATCTTCACAGCATAGATTAGATGCACGAAACATCATAGTAAAATGATACCAAATAGACTCCTGGTACGCACCTTCGTTACTTCTCCCTGCTTCAGACTTGATCAAATTGTAGGATTATCACTATGTCAAAAAGGAGAACAAATAAACTGAAAATCTTATGTTAGCCCTAATAAGCACCAAATTTGGTTGGTGTAAGTATTCTTTAACCATTAAGCTTTTATGAATGTTTCAAAACAGGTATCTTTAAATAGCACAAGTTTTCTTTGATAATGTAATGCAAGCATATACTCTTTACAATAACTAATGAATATTCTACAAATATCTCTAGCTGACAATTCATAATAGTTCTTCATCTGAATGAAGATCTTCAGCGTAAAAGTTTTGTGTTCCCATTAGAGTTTAGGCACAACTAGTGGATGCATGCTTTATCTTAAAGAAGCACATATTAGAAGAATCTGTAGTTCCTAGGTTAAAAGGAGTAGGATGCTTGAGTTGATTCGAAATATGCCACACATGACATAGAATATAAAATAGTCTTAAAGTACTTCGAGTGTTGGGGCACGTAGCTACAGAAGCCATTGGTAGAGGTACTTCCCTATAGCGTCACATAAGTAATACAAAGGAGGTCTCCTTGAGGCAATTTTAAGACTGATCAGAAACTGTTCATAGATATATTCTGTAGAAAGAGACCATAAAAAGGAAGCAGATGAAAATTACAAAGAGTATAACGAGAGTCACATGCAACAAACAATATTTGATATGCACCACAATTGCAGAGCTTCTACCGCATTAATCTCCAAGAGCTGACCCTATGGGCTTGTATGAAAGGAATACAATTCACACAAATCTTTAGAGCTCCCGCTGACAAATAGTTGATGTAGCCTCTGTACCTTATTGAAGCAGCATACAATGTACAAATTTCCTTTCCATATGGAAACAGAAACATAACCTGATCCTCTCCCTCAACATGAGCAAATCCTATATCCTACCGTGCTGAAGGATCCTCAAATTAAACTCAAAGTAGGACCCATAAAGCTTACTACAGGTTTGGTTAATCTGATATCAGTCGATGTTAATACAACAAATTTCCCTACATGAGTGAATCCAATATCAATAGCAAAAATTTTTCACAATTGGTTATTTTATTCAGAATCCTATATTCCAACTTCTTCTTTTACTGATAACCATGGTGTTTGGACCAGCTTAACATGATATGTTGGAATTCGAAATTATTAATTTTACACATCTAACAAAATATAATCCAAAGAGAGATCTAAATATAGTCTTTGTTTTTCCACCATAGTGCATTAGAGCAGAACCATAAGTTGATGATGAATCAATGGTGTCACTTGTAGCCTAGGAAGGTAAGATAATGCAAACGCCCCAAGAGTCATTAGGTTTGGAAGACACACCTAATTTATACCCCTGGATTATACATCAACCTCAAACCACCTCCAATATATTTTTTCACTCAAGATGAACTCCCCTTCAATCTTCATTACTTCCAACAGAATGTTCATTCTCAGACAAAATGTTCACTCACTTTCTAGTAGAGACTACATTATTGTAATTTATAAAGGAAAAGAATTTTAGATACACATGAAAAAGGTAGTAGTAATAATGAACAATGACCTATGCTGAAGCATACATAACGCAGGAAATGAACTTCCAGTCTGTGTAAAGAAGAAAGATAAGAAGAACAGAGATAAACAGTTTGATTTTATTTTTCCAATCTCTTCAGCAACAGAAAAACTTACGTTTCCTTTAATGGTGAGATAACAAGAAATTACAGGAACTTACAGTTAAAATGTTCCATCCCTAAGCACAAGAAAATAGACCTAATTTCAATTACCTTTCACTCAAAAAAGAAAGTAGACCTAGTTCCTAAGTGGTTGTACTATACTCTCTTTTCTGCCCATAAGAAAAGTGCGATCCCAATAATAACAATAGGCAACCCTTCTCACATGTATGAAGTTTGAATGCTGATACAATAGTTCCATCACACTGTGACCACATTTATTCCTGGACTTCAACCTCATGAAATAACATGAGCACATAACAGTACTAAGGTCTGTTGTCATGCAGTCCAAAGCCATCGCTATGATATTCTATCCCTCCTGAGTCCTGACTAGAGGAAGATTACACAGCATAAGAATCTGATCGATCATCTCATATGCGTTTCGAACCAGTTAAAGATTTGCTCAGACTGCAAACTGGTCATTTCATGATAAGCAAATGCAAGATTCATTTCCTCTTGAATGTGATTCGTGATGGCCTTGTCTGGGAGAATAATCTCTCTCTCCTTGAGAGCCACTTTCCAGTGTATTGCACGCCCGTCATTTCTCATGAAACCTTTTGTATCAACAAAACCTTTTTCTTTGAACAGATTATACAACTTCACTGAGGTAGTTAGATCAAGACCTGGAATCCTATCAGCTAAGAAATTAGGTGACAATGCAACCTCCATGCATTTGACCTCAGCAACATCAATGCCTTCACCTTTCAGGAGAGTCAAGTATCTCTCTATTCTCACCCTTCTCCTTTTATCTTTGGGCATGTGCACAAAAAGGGTAGGAGGGTAACTCTTCGGAATGTCCATTTGATCAAACAATCCCTCAGCAATCATTATTGTTATGCTACTGAATCTTAAATCAGTTGCAAGGACTGAAACAAAATATCCACCAGATGAAGCACCCAAAGCTACAAGAGGCAGGCTTTGAAGCTTTTGTTTCACAACCCACCACTCGATGATATCTTTAACGATCAACCTTTCTTCTTCCATCGACCAACACTGCCCAGCACTAGATACCGCAAGAACTGCAAATCTCCTATCTAATGCATTAAGAACAATAAGCCTTTCTTCCGGTAGACCCACACAATTTGGGCACTTAGGTGATCTGTCCCAAAAGTTAGCTGCTTTACCATTACAACCATGTGCCAGAAAGAGAATTGCCTTGGGTGAGTCTGGGATTTGCCATATTAAATCAGTTGCATTTCTGAACTCCACAGTCGGGTCTAACTTAACTGAAGAGCTAAAACTATTCAAATTTTTCTTGATTAAACCAGACAACGAATCAGATTTTTCACCAGTTTCTCTATATAAAACCCAAAATAGAACACAAATCAAAACAAAAAACATAGTAATAGCAGGCCTCCTTATATGTTGGGCATCATTTCGTTGCTTCAGCATCCTGTTTTCGCGTTTGAACATTCCTAGGAAACAATCAATACAATAGGATCATTACTCTTTAACAGCAATGCACATTTTACACTAGGTCAAAAATTACAGCTCTGAGTACATAAGAGAACGATAATCCCAATATAAACCCTACAAATTTTACAGCGTAATTTCCTTAAATCAGCTTTTCTGCTCAATTAAATAGAATCATTTGCTAGATATTTGATTTAATCAGAATTATAATATCAAAATTCATGTTTACATAAAGCATGAGATCAAACATGTTTAAACAAAACCCCGACAACTACACGATTGTGAACACCAAAATATAACACGAACCAATACTATGAAGCGAGATATTGCAAAGTACCTTAAAGCGTTTTCCTTTTGATGTCTCAAAACATCTAATACAGACCAAAAATCAATTGCATTCCAGGAGGTTTTAGTGGTACGAGTGTTCATATCAGTGACGAAGAATGAAGGGAGATTAGTTGCACGCGCCACGATGCGAGTATCGGTGCATTTTGCCAATTCTGCTTTCGGGTTTGGGCTCTTTGGGTCATATTTATGGATTAGGCCTTGGCCCAAATATATAAAAGATCATAAAGAACTTTAATGGGTTGGCCAGTTTTCCATCCTTTTATTTATAGGGAAAATTAAGGGGAATGACCCATAAACCAATCTTTTTAGGAAGCAATTAGCCATTCCATCAATCTCGAAGGGAGCTAAAGATCCACTATTTTTTGGCTTTGAGGTATGATGGAATAAAGCAAAATGGTTCTTTAACTGTCTGCATTTCTTTCAATTGTGAAGTAGCAGTTAGTCAATGCAACTTTCGACGCTCATGGGTCATCCGGAAATAGTCGCGCTATGTTATTAAACATAGGGGTCAAGCTGCGTACATCCGACCCCCCTTACCCCGCAATGGGCGAGAATCTTTGAGGCATTGGGGTAATGTTGGTGTTGATGTTTAGGAAGCAATTAGCCATGAAAATTGTGAGTATTTAACAAAGATAGTTTCTTTTTGTATATTTTACATAAATCTCGTAATGTTAAAGAGATAATTACATGATATTTCTATTCTTTTCAAATTACAAAATATTCCTTAAATTTATAGGATCTCAAATACATCAAGATATCTACAATGCATAGTTCACAAATTGTGAATGATACATTACTGAATGGGAGAGATGTATTCGTAAGGGGAGAATTGTATCTGAGAGAGGATAAGAATGTATTCGAAAAGGAATTTCTATGCTTTTTTAAAAAATGATATAGAATTTTAGAGTATCATAAAATAAGATATGTATATAGAAGCTAAGCTCCATGAGAGTGACTGAATTAAACAAGGAAGACAAAAGAAATTCGGTTTGTTTTGAATATGTTAGGAGGTCAATTCAGTCACTTTAGAAAGTGTATTACGTGCCCAACATTTATCCATTACATGTTTGATATTTATTATTATTGATTATTGTGTTTCAGCCATTCTACTATTTTGTTATTTGTATTTTATTTTTTTTAAGGTTATACTAGTGGTAGAGTCAGAATTTTGATTTAGAAAGTTCAAAATTTAAAGAAGTAAACACGTGAACTTGCCGAAGGGGTAACATTCACGATATATACATAAAAAATAAAATTTTTATTTTAATCATTTATAACTAGTATATAATTTTCAGCCAAAAAAAATTCGAATAAACCCCCTGATAAATAGGTGGCTCCACCCCATTGTACATTGTTTCTCTTATTAGTTTTTACATTTTCTTCACTGTTTTCTTCTTCATTTTATATGGAATTGTTGTACTGGAGTCAAAAGTCTTTATACCGATGAATGAGAATTCACGTCACGTAAGACTCATAAAAAATATGTTCTCATACCAAAAACTTGAATTCAAAACTTTTTATTAAGAGTGACTTGACTCAATTCATGTGATAGCCCAAGCCACAACTTAAAATAAAAAGTTTCACATTCACAAAACATGAAAAAGATGCTAAGTATATATAAATAAGCAAGTCTTATATACTAGTGATGCATTTTAAAGTTGTATAGCTAGGCTCAAAACAAATAATATCATTGATAGGCTGAACTGTTATAAATGATATCAGAGTCATTTTTATTATGTCAACTTTATTGATATGAACCCCAATATCATTAAATATTAGGTAAATTTTAATAAAACAGGATAAATTTTGATGTCAATAAAAGACAAAGAAAATAGTTTTTGTGGTGTGTGGATATTATAGATAGTGGGTCAGCTAAAGAAGTCCTTAGAACATGCATTGCTACATCGTGCACAAGCTTTTGGTTTCACTTTGTTTCCCATCCTATTCATGCACGTTAAAATGGCTCCCTTACAATATATTGGGCATGAGACGGACCCAACCATGTCGACTTGGCTGTAGCCACGTTACCCAATTTCCCAATCCATTCATTTATTTCGCTTTTTGACTCTTATTAGCTCATGTCTCCATACAGATGTGACATCAACTCCCTCTTTGTCCTTTCTGTATTTGATTAAATATGAGTTAATTTGATATGAAATTTAAAAATATTTTATAAAAAATATAAATATGTCATCTTTTTTGGAGTTGATTAAAAAAAAAGTGAGTCATATAAATTAGAATTAAAGAAGTAGAAATCTCGGAACGTGATTTGATTAAGATTTGTAAAATTTAAATTGAGCTAAAAAATCGAACAAGGTTCCTCTCTGTTGTCTCCAAATTCTTATCTTGATGACTGACATATAAATTAATTAAATCTTAGCCATCAGATCTAATTTATTCATGTATCAGCCATCAAGATAGAAATTTGGGGAAAATGAAGAAAGAGGAAATAGAGATGAGCGTCTCCTAAATATGGGTATATGAAAGCTGAAATTTATTTGAATATGAAAGTGTTGTTGAAAGTTTGTGAGGTGCATCCCCTACTTTTCACATTTTAAATATTTCTATCAATTATCTAAGGTTATGGTGGAGTGATATAAATACTTTTACATTCTTAATCAAAAATTTTGAATTCAAATTAAGAAGTGTGAAGTAGTCTTTGATAAAAATTGTTTTATACCTTCACCTCCAACCCAAGTAGAGACTTTCCTCTTGTGCAAATTTGGATTAATCGATTTTTTTTTCATATCTGATATTTTCTACTTTTTGAACCTGATATTTTTGAGAGGAAGGTTTTTCAAAAACAAATTCTCTATCTTTATGAAATAATGGTAAGATTTGTCTACATTTATCTTCCCTACACTCTACTTGTATAATTTCATTGGATATGTTGTTGTTGTTGTTGTTGTTATTGTTTTGTATATGCTAAATGAATTTCTTAAGATAAATATAATATATGAACTAAAATTGTTGAATTCAATTGAATCATACTTGATTCTACCTCCACTTCAGGACTACTTAATACTTTTTATAAATTAACTCGATCCAATAACAATATTCGAACATTAATTAAAATATAAATAATAATTAAATTTTTTGAGCTGAGGGTTTTAGGAAACAGCCTCACTACTTCTATGAGGTGGCGGTAAGGTCTGTGTACGATCTACCCTCCTCATACCTCACTTGTGGGATATCACTGGGTATGTTGTTGTTGTTGTATAAATAATAATTAATTTTGAATGGTTGGACTTATTTGTATCGTTTTTCTTACACGATCATAAACGTCAAGGGTTCGATCATGTCGAAATGGAACATGATAGTAACAACTAACATACTATATCTTGAGATGATTTTTGTAGTACTATATTGGATTTTTAGCTAACTTTTGACTTATTGGTGAAAATGGTGAACACAAAAATGAGTAAATTTTCTGTTGAATTAAGCAACCCATGTAGGAAAAAAAAAGAAGACTTTTAAAATATGTGGTCTAAAATCATTCTTAAAAATTTATGTGGCTGAAAATTATTTCATTAAGGGTAAAAAGGATATTTTAAAGTTAAATTGTTTCTAATTAAAGTAAGGTGATATTATTTTTGGAATGGACAAAAAAGAAAATGATGTCACGGGACAGAGGGAATACTATTTGGTTATTGAATGTAAAATTAGGGTTTTTAATATCTTCTCAATTTCATATATAATTTCAAGTTGTGTTTATTTGTAGTTTTTGTTAATATTATTTGCTTATTGATAGTAAATTCGGGTTTTTGAATGTTTTTCGAAGTTGAACTACAATTTCAAGTTGTATACAGTATGTACGTTTGAAATTATCATTTCCTTAATTTTCAAATAAATTTTAAAAAATCCAATTTTTTTTTTGAATAATTCTCCTCCTTAATTATTAGTTATTGGATTATTACTATAGGATGATAACAATGCAAAATATTTTTTTAATATATGGTATAAATGGTTTAGTAAATATTTTCTAATTTTTCTTGCTTTCTTGTGGTCTTTCTTCTTGCATCGATCCTCTAATGGCATCAAGGGATTACGGACCTAGTAGTCAATTAGCTCAAATGGTTTCGTTCAAGAGTTTAAGTTAGATATATTGTCAGTTATAGATGATAAATTGATTGAGACAAATATGATCTGTCTTAAATAAGAAAAACAAATAGTAATAAAACTAGAACTTGGTAAAAATTTGACAAGTAAGAGTATGATTCATTGTGTAATGCATTTCTGTTAGTCCTGTATTTTAAAAACGCAAAAAAAATAGAATTTAAAGAAAATAACATTTAATAATTTGAGTCCACAGAATTAATTGTGTGTATCCTTAGGAAATTTAATCCTCTCATTGTACTTAAGGTTTATGGGTTGCTTCCTCATAAGATAAAACAGATTAATAATTACAAAATAATGATACCTCAAACTTTGGTAATTTTCAACGAACTCATAAAAGTATATGCAGAAGAGTAGAAATGACTCAATCATTTCCCTTTACTTGACTTTTTAAGAGTTAGAAGAATTGTTTTCTAATATAAAAACAATACTTTTTCTCTATTTTATCGATGAGGGAAAAATGACTCAATCATCCTTTACTTGATTATCCCCACATTTTCCTTACTATTTTAATTTTCATTTCCCAATTCACACTAACTATTAACCCAACACATTTTGATTCAGCTCATATCATGAACTAACGCAAATAATCTTAGAATTGATTTATGACTCATTCATTTATTAATTTAATTTCGAAAATAATTTCTTTATCTCTATGAGGTAGTGTTAAGGTCTACATACATTTTACCTTCTCCAAATCCTACTCATAGAATTTCACTAGATATATTATTGTCGTTGATTTTATTAACTTAATCATTTTGCATCTTTGCGCACACACCATTCAAAACAAACTTAGAAGGTCAACACTTGCTTCCAAAAGTCTCCTGACTCATTGTGGATGAGACATTGTTAATTTTCAATTCTACTTGCATGGTACTAAAAAATGTACTACTAGCTAGCTAGTAGCCAAAACATAATAGCCCAAATAGTGTACATCAAATTGAAGATGAATTTTCCAATTTCACCTTCATAAGCAATAAGAAGTCTCTATCCTCTGTGTTTTTCTTTTGTCCTACACTTACCCTTTTTTGTGGGAAACAAAGACAGGCATAGCTTTAAAACAAGACGGTCCATGACACACACACAGAGACACACAGTAGAGTAGGAAGTAGGGAGTAATATGAGCAAAAGAATCCAAATAATGTCCTTTTTATTCGATAACGCGTACCATTCATCTTTTTCAACATACTTTTACTCTGCTCTCACATGTCAATGTCCTTTTTATTCGATAAGTGATGCTTTTAACTTGGACTCACTTATTCATAAATGATGGACTATATCCATCATTTGCTAACATGATGAAACTTAATTGCGATACAAATTTAAAATTAGCAGTGGAAAGTAAAACTCCAAAAAGAAGTTTAGTGTCAAAAGTCAAAAAAGGTAAAAAGTTTATGAGATGGACAGCAAAAGAAAAGCCTGAAATTATGCTAATTACTATTAGTAGTAGTAAAACCCACTAAGTTAAGCAAAGCTAGCACTTCAACATTTCTTTTTATGTCACAGTGCATGAGACAAGATTAATCACAGGAAACAATCTCTCTACTTCAATGAGATAATGGTAAGGTCTGCGTATATTATACTCTCCCCAAACTCCACTTATAGTATTCGACTGGGTATGTTGTTATAGTTAAAGTTCAATCGTCAAAAATCATCACCGTTGCAAAAATTGCATGTTAAAGGGTGAGACTCTCTTTTCGATATGGTCCAAATTCTTTAAGAGGATCCTAATTAGTTGCAATTTTTTGACTTCATTTCCAGAACTAACACCACGGTAGTATATATATACTTTAAGTCACAATTTGATTTAGTGAATTTACTTGTATATTAATTACATAATCAATAGAAGGGTAAGAAAGACTTTAACTAGTTACAAGTATACGTTGTCGTGACTAGTGAGCAAGAGATCATTTTGCTCCAAATTAGTGTTCCTTTTTAAAAACATTTCCACCCAGCGTCCAATATCCATATTAAAATCCCTCTAAATTCGAATTCTCATTATAAAGTCCACGTTACTTCGGTGGGTTAAGGCCTAAAGGTGATCATTTGATATGATTCCATGGTTTTAGATGGTTTTTAACCCTCTTAATTAGTTAATTTTTAAGGTTATTAGGCTTAATTATTATTTTCTTATTATGATATCAAAGCTAAATCCATTTATTATATCTATTTATTTTTACTTGTCATAGCTAGACTTGATGATACACCCATTGAAAAACAATGATTGACATAATTATTTGAAAAAGTTACTTAAATACACATCTTACTCTACCATAATCTCTAAAATTCTATATCATTTAAAAAAATTCAAAACTTCCTCTCGGGTACATCCATTCCCCATGTATTTGGGTGTCTGTTACGCCCCGAACCTACTCCCTGGACGTGGCCGGCACTCAAAAATCATTGTTGGTTCCCAAGCGAACCACTTAACTAAATTCACTCATACAATTAGCGAAAAATTTAATAAAACAAAAGGAAGTACTCAAGTAACCACGCAAATTCTCATGTAACATAATTTTATATCTTGTATTAAAATAACTCAATGTTTCAGTTGAGATAAATAATAATAGTTTTCAAAACTGACTCTAAAAGTAAGATAGACTCTACTATTCTCTAACTCAATCTATGAAGCCTCTATCAACTCATAAGAAGGTGTCAAGACAGGTTCAAGGCCACTTCAAGACAAAAAAAAGGGAATCAACTAAAATAAAAGGGCTCCTCTGAAAGTAAGAAGGTCTCACCACTGTCTGCGACTAAATAGATCTTCAACGAAGTGCTTGCTGAGGATCTCTAAAACTTGTACATGCATCATGAAATGATGCAGCGCCGAGTGACGTCAGTATGTGAAATGTACGGTATGTAAGATGGCCAAAAAGTATTAAGAACAGGATACTCACTTTAAAATCGAACTTTGAGATAGCTTAATTGACAAAAGTATGTCATGCAAGTAAAATGTATATTTTTTTGAAACTTGTTTAAAAGTTCAACTTAATAGAAAGAAATACCGACTTTAATGCATTAGTGAACACAACTCAATATATAAAAATTTTGATACTCAAAATGCTTAGCTCTGCAAATAGCTCAACTTAATTAAATATGTAACATAATAAAAAAAATACTTTAATAAAGAAATAATAAATCTCAATGTGTAAAATAATAAACTTTACTTCCTGGGAAGTTTCTCTAACCGATAACCATCACTATGAGTTTCATGATGGTACAACGTCTTGCCCATACTGCCAGAGTCGTCCCATACTTTGCCGGGGTAAGGAATGAAAACTAGGGGACTAGATCCATCCCAAAACTGGGTCATCTCAGTGACAAGTGAGGAGTTGTACCTTGGTACACTACTATCCTATGCTGGCTACGTAGTTCATGAGTTTAAGTTATTATTATTGCTCTCACTCATATTGGTGCTCAATACTACTCCCAAAATTATTAATTATATGCTCATACTTAAAAGAATATCCTTGCTCAAAATATTACTTTCTTCTCTTTGGGACTTAGCCCAACTTAACATTCTCTTAACTTTTCTCAAAACTGTCTAAAATCATAGGCTTCATGTTTCACTATTCATAAAATGCTTATTGTCACACCCCATCTGATGGTCGTGACCAGTGCCCGATAGGGGCACCTCGACACATACTAAACCGAATTTCCTCATTTACATGACCTGGAAACCTACCGAAATTTCGACAGAGTTTCCTTTGTTTTATTAACTAACCCTACCTGCAAGGAATCAATCCAGCAGTTTCCCAGACAACAATACCAATATGTCTCTTTATACATAATCATAAATGCGGGCCAACAAGGTCTCCGCTGCGGTCCTGCCGCCTAATAATCTTGTCATATATACATAATCATATCACATACATCATCCCATATCCACGTGTATCCACAGACCTCTATACAGACGAATCAAATCATAAGACGGGACATGGCCCCGTCATACCCTCGAATACATACAAATACATGAAGTATATATCAAAGCTAAAGTATATACCAAACGACTGCTCTTGAGACAAAGGAGCACTGCAACAGAAAGCGGAGATCCTAATGTGAAGGGTCTCTAACTTGTGCGTCGGTACCTGCGGGCATGAAACGCAGCCCCTGAAGACAGGGAGTCAGTACGAAATACGTACCGAGTATGTAAAGCGGAAAGCACAAACAGAAATGAAAATCATAATAATTTGAATAAAG
>JAOTQR010000097.1:20553321-20573091 GCA_025774065.1 Solanum ossicruentum | reverse complement strand
CACACTTGGTCTCAAACTTTATTAAATCAAACCAATTAAGGACTTTCGGGGTTTAAGTAAATTTACGGGTTCTAACACTTATATTAATTCTTTTCTTGAGTTTAAAGCAAAATATCAAGATTCGTAGATTTTTGTAGTAACTTTGGGATTTAACTAGTTTAACAATTAAAAGTAGTATATCAACTTAAGACCCCAATTTAGTAGAAAAATTTAATACATCTCATGCTTTTCTTCAAGACTCATTGAATCACGCATTATCTCATCAAAATGTGTTCCTTAAAATATAACTCTTTGGACTCAATAAAAATAACAATATTAGTTTAAATTGCTCTTTCATCAATGCATAGAAAAGTCATCATCTTTACTAGAACATGTAAAACCTTTATTCAAAATACTTGTTTAATGCATGAAATATCATAAATCTCAATATCAAAGAATATATAGGAAATCCATGATCATCAACTTTATTATGGTTCATGGGAAAGTATCCATGAACGAAAATTCCAACAATATAAAAATAATAATAATTTCAGTATATGAATATATCTAACTCAATGGAAGAGGAATTAACTCATTTAGAATTCAAGACTTAGGGTAAGACTCTACTTGAACTCAATTATGGAGAATTAATATGTGGGGCACGTGGATGAACTCAATCCAACGCTATAAGTAGCCTTACATACCTGAAAACTTGATATTACAATCGTAATCTGACGAGTCCTAGTTTGCTTGGAGAAAATCCTCGATCTTGGTAGTTCTTTTAAAGTGAAAGAATTTGGAAGGACGTTGGTTGAAGGAATTCTCTTTGATTCTTGAGTTTTTGACTTAGAATCTTTAGAGTTCTTGACGAAGAACCTACATTCTTGAAAAAGAAGAATCAAGAAATCCTTTTTTGAGATTCTTGAATTCGTTTTCTTGAAATCCTAGATTATGATTTAAGATTTTATTAGAGATTCATGAATAGATAAAGAAATCTAGGTTGGGTGACTTGAAATTCATGAAGAATAACTTACCTTGATGATGAATCTTGGAAGTCAATCCTAATTTGATGACTTTCTTGATGATTCTTGAGCGTTTATGTTTAGGAATGAAGGAAAGGGTTTTTAATTATGAAAACTGACGTATTCGATATTTTAGGACCTTAAATAACCCCCAAAGGTTTTAGTATAAAAGTACCCTCAAAATAAAAAGAAAAAAAAGTCATATCTCATTCAGTAAGGGTCCGCGTCAGGTTCGCGACGCACTCCGAACGTGGACCTTCAGATAGTTTGTACTTTTTCACTAAAATGATCATAACTTTCTACTCCGAACTCTGATTAAGGTGAAATTGGATACGTTGTAAAGCTAATTCAAATATATTCGATCTAATATATTATGGGTCACCTAATTCATTATACTTTAGGAAACATGATCATTTAAAGTTGACGCTTCTATCGACTCATACGAAAACTTAGTTGCTAAAAATTTTTTGGATTTGCTTGATGTAAAAGATCCCTTATGACTCTAAATCACATCTAGTATACTTTAAATACTTAGGAATTGATCCTAGCATGTAAATATAACCTAAAATTCACTGGTCCATCCAATTTTTTTTTAATAAAATCTTATGTTAGAACTCAAACGCTAAGAAAATTTTTAGCTTAACTTTGTACTAAAGGGTTCGTGTGACCTTAGATCATCTCCAATTCTATTCTCACATTAAGAAATGACTTTTACGCTTATACTCAATTAAAAATCATTAACTAAAATCATATATCATATGAAGAATGACTCAGTCTCAGCTTATAAAAAATTGTTGTATTACAGTGTCCTAGGTCCTCTCTAATGCCTTCCTTCCTATGTATCCGGATGTCTATTGATGTATTCAAAAGTATAGTGACGTATTTTAAAATTCATGAGTTCCAAAGGATTTTTGTGATTTAGAAAATAGGAAAATACTATAATCAGCTCGTAAATTACACTAATTATTTTACCTCGCTATCCCTATTACTTGATATTTACTATTAAATTTTTTAAAAGAAATCTAGAGAATAAGTAATTAATAATAAGAATAAAATATCGAAAAAAAATTATCGATATGTAAACATTACCAAGTAAATATAAAAGTATATTTTCAAAATAATAAATAAGTAAAAATAAACATAAAAAATAATAAACACGGACTTGAGATTGAGTTAGATTCAATATTGAAAAGCTTTTTGGGCTGAAATGCAAATACGATTACAAGCTTAAAATATATATGGTCGGTCAATCTAAAAGACGAAAACAGCATATGAGTTGAAATTCTCAGATTTCGATTTGTTATAGGGAATTGTAAATTCCAGAGGGTATTTTTCCCTCCTCTTTCAGCATATATTTATTGATTTGTCTGTTCCATTAATATGCCCTTTAATTTCTTTAATCAGTTTAATTAACTGTCAGTACTTCATTCCTCTAGAGTTCATTCAATTAATCAGCTGAAAACGTGGCAAAATTTGATTGGTTAAATCACTGTTTGCCTACAGGGAAAGCTGGTGCCGTCGGGTTATTTCGGGACAGATGGCGGAGGGGGAGAAAAAAATTACGAGCATTGCCATTTGTCGGTGATGTGAAGGGCAAAACCGTGAAGTGATAGAAAAATCTAAAGGGCAAAAGAGGAATAAAAAGGAATTTATCCCCTGTACGTAGTGCAGAATTTTTGTAGTCCATCTAATTTCCCCTCAGCGTTTACGCGGCTATGACTTTTGGCTTTTCGGCTTTGTTGTCCCCACTTTCATCTCCTTTCTCTACACAGCCAAAAGAGTGTGATCTTCAGTGAAACTAAATATAGAAATACAATATTTATTATTGAGTTTTTGAAGATATCAAGAGAGTTATCGGATTCTGTTTGAAGGTAAACTTTCTGCTTCAATTCAATCCAGTCCAATGATATTTTGGGTATTAACACTGAAACGAAAACGGTTGAGTATTAGATTGAATATTTCACTTATTGATTAATTAGGATCTATGTAACTGATTCTGACTAGTATTTGTTGCTTTTGGATCATTTAATGTTAAGATTAGGATCGATTAGTCGCTGATTTGAGCTGTTATTTGAATTTTTTTTATATTTAATGTTGATTTGCGTTCAATTTGAACTAAATTTCTCCATAGCTGGAATTGTGTCATTGATATTCGCTATCTCTAACTCTGTGTGTTGCGTTTGCGATGTGTATTTGTGGAAGCAGAAGATGAGTGCGTGATGAATGAGCACTCAAGCAAGCGGATCTGAAGTTGGAAACGAGAAGAAATGGGATTTTTTGTTTGGAAGAAGAAGAGGAAACTGAAGTTCGGTATTGATTAGATGATGAAGTTCTACATATCGGCGACGGGGACTAAAAAACTGACTATATCGAGTTCCGCCGCTGTCACTAGCGGCAGAGGTGGCGTAAGATTGCCGGTTGCCATGAAAGGGAAGGGATCGATGCCGGTGACTCGCCGGATATCTCACCGGATATTGTTATTGCCGGCCGTTTTGGTTCTCGGTTTACTTTTATCCTTGCTCTTTTTCAGAATTACCTTTATCATGCTCGAATCAGCCGCGTTTTGCTCTTCTCCTATCGGTAAACTATTCTCCAATTGTTTCTAGTACTTTTTTTTGTTCTTCTTAATTTGTTTTTTCATTTTTTTGGTTAATAATTTTAATCTTTTTATTGGCAATTGTTTCAAAATACAGGTTGTCTAACATGGTGGATTTTCGGCGGGAGCGACTCAACTCTGGTAAAGCATCTTTCATCTTTTTGATAAATTAACTCAAATTCTACTCACTGACTTTATCCTTGGGGTGTTTAAATATTAAAAAAATTTAGGTGTAATAATTTTTTATTTTGATAAGAATTTTTAAAAAATAATCTATGTATCTTTATGAAGTAATGATAAAATTTACATATATTTTATTTTTTTGACCTGCTAATGGAAGTTACATTGTTGTTATTGTCGTTTAGGCGTAGCAATTATGTTATAACAGTATATTTGGTGCAATATGATAAAAGTATTACTGTAATAACGATAGAGGAGATTTTATATTTTTAATAAATTCTTGCTCAAGAAAAAAATAAAAAATGAAGTAGGTCATGATGAAGTAGTAGGGGCAATTTTTTTTTACCATTTTACAATCTATCCACGTGGGAGCACCATCAAAATTTGGATCACATTTTTTACCTTTTTATTACAGTTAAAATTGTTCGCCAGTTAGAAAGTACTCTGATTTCTCAACTTGTATATGATAAGAATGCCAATTTTTACCAGTCTTAATAATATAGGGGGAATCATATATCATAGCCAAAAAAATTGTACCCACACTTTCCAATATAAGTTTTTAACTCATCCATACTGACCAAAAAATTCTACCATCAAAAAGTAATTTTTTGTCTTCATTTTTTTTCATCATGTACATGGAAAACGAAAATTCCAAGAAATTTTGGATGAACATTGTATACCACTCTTTTGTTTGTTTGCCATCGGTGACTAATTTGAATTTGCCACATGAGACTTGTTAAAGAATAAGGGTATTCTATTAACATAAAATTTCATCCACAAAAACTTGATTGAAATTTGTATTTAACATCAATGAAATTTTATCCATTTTAGCATAATATTTGGTCACTCTTGTCACTTCCTATAAATCCTAACTGACTAGGAGATTAAACCCCATGCTTTCTAGGATTGGTAAATCGTAATAGCTGCTGCCTTAGTTATTTTAGGCAACAAAAAAAAGTACGTAAGAAAGAAACCAGGCACTTCCCCATACCCACAAAATATTACTCAAGCATATTCTCTACTTATAGTTCCAAGGTTCACCGCATTTAAAGGAATTGTCGGTAATTGCCATCCACTTGTTGGTTCCTGTACAGTGTGGTCACTGGTAAAGCCACGTCATAATTCATGTGTAATGCTATCACTCTGACTAAGACTAAGTAATGTTATCTCATATTTCTGTTCCAGACTTCATAATTTCTAGTCCCACTTGGTATCTTTAATGCTAGAGCATAGTGTAGAAAGATAGAGTGGTAGACAGTGCTTCCGTATAAGTCAAAATTTCTTTCATCATGATATTATACCCACTTGACTTAATTATTTAAGAGACTGGTAATTGATTGGCCAGTTGGCATGCAGGTCCACATCGCGCTATTGAGTATTGATAGGCTTAGACGAACAGTAATTATACATGATATATGTCTTTACATACATTATTAGTAGTACTGTAGTAGTAATTTATACTCCCCGGGTCCAAAGTAACTAATGTTTTAGATTTGGGCACGTGGATCAAGAAGTTTACTCACTCATAAAGGTTCTGATTGTAGGGATTGGGAATATATCAATGGTAAATTTGAAAAAAGATACTATACCTTTTAATTTTGTGAAAAATCAATTATTTTGAACCATATCAATTTTATTATTTAACTACGTTAAATTAATGTGATTTGGTGTAAATATAATACATAGTTGAAGAGTTTTCCAACTCTGGAGTCTTGAATAACATGATTATCAGTATTTGTCGTTATTATTTCTGATGCTAGTTTCCTACTTTTTTGACCATACGGTGAAAAAGCTCAGAGAAGAGTTGATGCGGGCATTGCTGGAGGCAACAAATGACGTTGACAACGGAATAGGCGGAGGTATAGAGAGTTCAACTTCATTACCATCCTCATTCAATGATCTTGTGAAGGATATGACTTCAAATGGACAAGACATCAAGGCTTTCGCTTTCAAAACTAAAGCTATGGTAACAAACAACTCCTTTACTTCACTATATTGTGCTTTCAACTTTATCATATAATTTGCTTTTTTCGTGGGATCTTCACACAGATAGTCAGAGAAATTTACTGTTTCATTTTGTCAAGTCAGTGAACATAGATTATATATTAGTTATATACGATAAATTAAAGAATATTCCGCATGGATTATACATATATTATACATTCATCCACTATTTTTAGTTTAATTGAGTATGAGGTTATTTAGGCTAGTTCGTTTTTCTTGCGTGTCATTTCCTCTTTAGTATGAGTTGCGGTCGTAAATTCTCATCATACCTAACTTGTCTTTTAGTTTCTATTATTTAGCTGAGAATAATTTTTCAGATTTTCAATTCCTCTTTGCTTTGGGAATCTTGAATAGAAAAGGCACAAGTAGGCCACTTGGTCACATGAATAATCAGACAGCTCGTCTGTGATGCTCCATCACTCAAGTTTTGGTGCGTGTTTATGTTTTGGAATGCGTAATGGACCCACTTGTTGGTGCTCCGTGTAAAAGAAATTCTTTTACCTACCAATAATAAATGGGAATGTCAATACTATAATTGCAAATGCTCAGAAGTTATAACTTGGAAGACAGCCATATTAAGCAATTAAATTAGTAGGCACAAAAGTCTGATTCAGATCAGATCTAGTTTCTAATTGTAATGTAAACTTTCAGCTAACTAATAGTAAATATTATGGATCAAACCACTACGGAAAAACAAGCAGGATATTCTGATATTGAAAGAAGATTGTGCATTATCTCTTAGTAATGACTTGGCAAGTCTAAGGCTGTGTTTCAGCTGTCAACGAATGGGAGGAGAATCATGAGATTTGAGATGTACATCCTAGCAAAGACAAATAATACTACAATAACAATATTATCTTATTGCCTCAAAGGCTCTCACCCATTGCGGGGTAAAGGGGAGCCAAATGTACGCAGCCCTGTCCCTTATATTTAAAACATAGATCGACTGTTTTCAGATGACCCATGATGAGTGTTGAAAGTTGCATTGACTAACTGCTACTTCACAATTGAAAGAAGCGCAGTCAGTTAAAAAAGTCATTTTGCTTTATTCCATCATACCCCAAAGCCAAAAAATAGTATTAGCCCATAACTTTGCTGGAATAGTTAAAGTGCGTATAAGCTAAGCACAAACACTTTCAAAAAATATTTCTACGGTTACGCGATGACACTGCTTATCTTCTTTAATATATTGATTTGTTTTTTTTTTTTAATTTTACTATAGCTAGTTCTATTTCTCTAATGAAATTAAAAATTTAAGTAAATTCTGAAAGGAAAATACTTCTATTTAGTTTTCAGATCCCGTAAAACCTTTGCTGTAGATACTGTTTCCGCCTTCATGGAAGGGTCATTTGCATTTACAGGGTTTCAAAATTATTGCCCTCTAACCAAGCAAAGCCAAATTTCAAGATTTCCATGGATTCAGCTACATTTTATGACAGTAACTTAATTTAATAAAAAATACGTATGTTTAAGACCTGGTTACCCTGAGTATATGTGCTGAAACTGAGTTTGAAATGAGAATTGCAAGGCTTTCTTTACCCGTGAAAGAATAGGTATCTTTCTAGAAGATTGCAGGATGTTTGGACCCAAAACTATCTGAGGCTGTATTTAGTAATGGATTAAGTATATTGAATTAGAAATAGAGTCAATATATGATGGACAGATGGAGTCCTCACTCTGATTCCTTGCAAGTGATATTCACTGATCTATAGGACTAATAGAGCAAATCAAAGAGAAGAATTTGTCATCAACCTGAAATCAGACTGAATTTAGACTTTCTCTAAGACCGTTTGAATGATTCAATTATTAAGATGCTTGAAAAACTCGATTCTGGTGCTGTGGTTGCAGTATCTAAACATATTTCTAACAGCCTAATACCAATGGAAAGCTACACCATCGATCATATCATTCATCAGCCCTAATATAACAACTATCTAAGGGAGGGACTCTAAAATTCACTGCATGGCATGGCTTCAGGAGCCAACAGGGCATGTTTTTCAACAGTTGGTTGCATTTTTTTTTTTTCAATTTAAGGTGTACATTTCAAGAATTAATCTATACAGAAACTTAAAGCGACATTTTGGAAATAACAAAAGTTTATTAACTTTAAGTGATGACTTCTTTTTTTTCAACTCCTTGCAATTCTCTTGACTACAGAGTATGTCATGTCAATTTAAATGGACCAACGTCTTATTGTTATCACCTTTTGAATTAAGTATATGTTTCTTTCCTTTGTTTAGATAATGAAGATGGAGCAAATGGTAGAATCAGCTAGGCAACGTGAGTCTATTTTCTGGCATTTAGCTTCTCATGGTGTACCAAAGGTCATGCATTGTCTATCCCTCAAGTTAGCTGAAGAATATGCTGAAAATGCTGCTGCACGTTCTCGCTTGCCTTCCCCCCAATATGTTTCCCGGCTCACTGACCCTTCCTTGCATCATGTAGTTATTTTAACAGACAATGTGCTTGCTGCGTCTGTTGTAGTTTCCTCAACCATTGAAAGCTCAAGTATCCCAGAAAGATTGGTGTTTCATATAGTTACTGATAAGAAGACATACACTGCAATGCATGCATGGTTTGCTGTAAACTCCATAAATTCAGCTGTCCTGGAAGTAAGAGGATTGCATCAGTACGATTGGTCTCATGAGGTTAATATAGGGATTAAGGAGATGATAGAGATTCATCGATTGATCTGTAGCCGCAAGCTTGACAGCATGAAAAGGGGAAATATTCCGAACATGTATGAACATGACAATGATTTGCAGCATCTACGGCCTAGCTGTAAATCCCTCTTGAATCATCTTCGCATCTATATCCCTGAGGTAATAGCTTAATTCAAACATTGTTTTTTCTGACAAAAGGATAATCTTCAGCACGGGCATTCAATGAATAATTGATTTTTTAATATAATTTCATGGGTGCACAGCTTTTCCCAGACCTGAACAAGATTGTATTTTTGGACGATGATACTGTAGTACAGCATGATTTAGCGTCTCTGTGGGAACTGGATCTCAATGGGAAAGTTGTTGGTGCAGCTTTTGACTCAAGCTGTGGAGATGACTGTTGCCCTGGAAGAAAGTACAAGGATTACTTTAATTTTACGAGTCCTATTATATCATCTAAGTTGGATTATGACCGTTGTGGATGGCTTTATGGAATGAATGTCTTTGATCTCCAGGCTTGGAGGGAGACTAACATTACTGCAACTTACCATCACTGGCTTAAACTTGTAAGTATAGTTCAACCAGAATTAGTTAGATCAAAACTATAAACTGCATTGTTAATCGTTCTCAATGCTTATTAGTTACAAAGATTTCATCATTACCTGGGAAGTGCATTATGCCAAGCTGCTTCTGCAGAATGTTTTCTTTTTTTGAGAGAGAGAGAGAGAAAAATGGCAAGTATATTATTATATGGCACCAAGGAGGTTCTGTGAAAAATATTTATAAGATCCAGAAGTATATCCCTTCCTACTCTTAAGGGATTCTATGATTAAAATCACTGCTTCAGCATCATCTACAAAATTCTATTTACACCAAAAAAATGAAACAGAAGTTAGCACCTTATCTAGATCTCCTGAATAGAGTTTCCCTTATCTTTAAAACACATAGCATTTTGCTTCCTTCAAAATGTCCACCCTATGCAAGCCGGAATCATTTGCGCCATCTTCGGAATTCTTGCCTCTGATGCTCTTGACATTTCTGTAAATAACGAGTACACTCTGGCATGCTCCATTTTAGTCCGACCATTCTAGAAAGAGGTGTCATAGCTGGTCAGTAAGATGATACTGCAGAAATAAATGATTGATATGCTCAGGCTTGTCTTTACATAGATAACATCTAGAGCACAACCAGAATCCTCTTTTGGAATTTGGCAGAATGTTTCAAGTTGCGCGTTTTGTGTCTTCTATCATGTGAAATTACATGATTGCTAGCTTAAACATTTTCTGACAGGTTTCCTGCGAATGGTAAGATTTATCAATAATATGTTAGCTTGCTTCTCAAACCACAAAGGAACAATCAATCCAATGGAAATCTAGTGCTTTTTTCCCCTTCTTATTTTGTTATAGCAACTTCCTTAACGATGTCTCAAGGATTCATGACACTGACCTCTCTTAATTCTATCTTACAGAACCTGAACTCTGGTTTTGATCTGTGGAATCCCGGAGCACTTCCACCTTCTCTAATTGCTTTCGAGGGTCACGTGCACCAGATTGATTCTTCATGGCACGTTGCTGCCTTAGGTTATCGATCCATTATGAATGTAGCAGAATCTATACTGAAAGGCGTAGCAGTTATACATTTCAGTGGACCAGCCAAGCCATGGCTTGAGATTGGGGCCCCTGAGACACGAAGCTTGTGGAGCCGCCATGTAAATATGTCAAATGAATTCATTAGGAAATGCGGGATCATGGAGTGAATGATTAAGGGGACAAAAGTCTCACTCTCAACGAGAAATGTATCAGAATTTAGCCTTGAAATATATTCTGCGTCGGAGGGAAGAAGGTACAGCCTTCAGTCTCCGGTCAGACCACACCGTAGTCTCTCTGTATAGACGAAGCTAGCATGCCATATACTACTCAGACTAGATGTTTGACAACCTTCGAGATGCAATAGGTTTATAGGTATAGGTATTATAAAAGTCTTTTTCCAGATTTTCTTAAATATATACATAATAATATCTTAATTCTACTCTTTTAAGACTCTGCATCTCCATATTGAGGTCATATGTAGCTTAATTTCGCCTTATAATAGAAAGTTGTCTAAACCGAACGTAAAAGAGGGGGAAGGTCAACTGCAATCTGATAGAGGCAATTCCTTTTCAATATCTTGTATTTTTAGAGGAACTTGTTCCTAATTTCCTACTGGATATAATGTAGCTCATTTCCTGTTCTTCTTGTAGGATAAACTAAAGCAATGCCCTAAAGATTTATGGAGGACATGACTTAAATAGAAAGAAGTGGAGGTCGTATATTAGGGTAGAAGGCTAATAAGCTAGTAGGGGTATGTTGATGTATGGCCGAGTAGTTCGTGTCTTTATATCTTATATTTTCATTATTCGTCTTATATTTGTTACTTTTATTATATTTACAAAATATCATTTGCTTTTTCATTATAAGTTTTTTTCCCCTTTTTTTCATATCTATTATCTTCTGCTTATGGGGCTTGAATTTTTAGACGAGGGTTTTCGAAAACAATTTTTCTATCTCTGTGAGGTAATGGTAAGGTTATATTGTTGTTGTTTGTATAGCCTTGCAGTGAAGTGAAACAACGTGTAAAGCGACTTAGAGCTGCAGAATAACCAATACAAAAAGTCATCTAGTTCCAGTTTTACGAAGAACTTAGAGGAACCATTCATTCATGTCATGTAAATCATATGAAAATCTTTAATTGTTTTTCTTTTCAGAATAAGCCATTTAAAGTGAAAATTTTGGCCATTTATAACCAGCAAATATCAAAGTTCCCTAAGATATTAAGCCAAGATATTTCTCAAGTTCTTCAAGAATTTCTGAAGAATATTTCAAGCATATGCAACTTTAATTAACACACACTCTAAAGTTTTCAAAAGCTGCCAATGATTTTTATAATGTTTCAACATCATGCTTTTTTCATCATCCTTAATATTTTCTTGTCTAAAACATTATATATTTTGATGTAATGAGGATCAATTTAAAGAATAAACTCCCATCTTCTACTATAGAGATATATTACCCATTGTCTCAAAGGCTCCCGCTCATTGCGAGATAAGGGATGGTCGAATGTACGCAGCCTGACCCTTATGTTTAAAACATAAATCGACTATTTCCGGATGACCCCTGATGAGCATCGAAAGTTGCACTGACTAACTGCTACTTCACAATTGAAAAAAGTGTAGACAGTTTAAAGAGTCATTTTGCTTTATTCGATCATGTTCCAAAGTCAAAAAATAGTAAATATTTGGCTCCATCTGATTGTGGAAACAATCTTCTACTATAAAGATAAAGAAATTAATACAGTAGCTTGGTGTATAGTTCAATAGCATTTATTTAATTATAAATGCCTGTAAAAGTATATAGAAGGAGACATAATGTAACAAACAAGATTTTCATCCCATAATTAATAGATGACTGAATAATATAGCTTGAAGATAAACAGTTTAAAAATCTCAGTGGCAATAGTTATAATTATGATTTACAACACTATATATAGGTTAAAAATTGTAGTACACATTTCTGAAGATGAAGGATGACCCAAATTTCAGAAAACCTGCTCCAACATTATTAGCTGCAGAGAAAACACCAGACAGGACAAATAGTCAGTTAAATATTTTTGAAGATACGCACTACTAGAAATCGATATTCAGTAGCTATTCCCATAAATATTTTAATTGAATATGTCAGAAAAGAAAAAATCATAGTATTTTCACAAGGAAATGTTAGGAAGCTTCCTAGTATTTCAGTGACAATCTGTTTTCTACCGTGCATTTTACCAATCTTGCATCAAGTGTTCAGCTTCGACATTGTTTCAAAAGTAAAATTTTAAGAGGATATGGTGGTATATTGTTGGCTAGCTATACATGACAATACAAGCTTTTCAAATTTTTTGCAACACCTTCCCATCGTAACTAGAGGCAGATCTAGAATTTTATGAGAATGAATATGAAATCACGCCAATGTTACTGGGTTCTGCCGAACATCCCGTTCATTAAGATTTTGACAGTCTCTTTACAAACATACATATGAAGACAAAAAGTAGAAAAGTTTTGAGCATTGGACTGAGGTTAGATGATGCCTGTCGTTGGATATTAAAGAATAGGAAAGGATAGGTGTGCTCGTAGGTAGGGGCGGAGCTAGGATTTTGAGTTTATGGGTTCCAGATATAATTTGGTTGAAAAGGAAGCAAGGTTATGAATACCATGATCAGTCATCATTTACAAAGAAGAATCTTAAATCACTTCATGTTAGCGGGACCTTCAAGCATCCAAAATACTTGGATTGAAAATGATATAGCAATCCTACTAGAAAATAATGACTCCTTTAGGAAAAACAAACTTATTCAAGTTCATTTTTCCAAAAAAGTCTTGCTCCGTACGTCTAGGCCTAGACAAACTACTTTAAGAACGCTCATCTGTACTGTTACAAATACCATTTAGAAATATAACCAATGTTTATTGAAAATAGCAAACGCAAAGACTTGGGACCAAGAAAGTTAACGGTGACCATTGAATAAGTTTAATGGGGGCCTTGAGTTGGGTCAAAAGCACGGAATGCATCATTGTCTTCAAGTAAAGTATTTTCTATGGTAGCACTATGAATGATGCATCATATATTGTTTACTAGGTTCTTGACAAAACTATTGGATTCTGCTGAACCGGTGGGCAAAGCTGTAGCTCTGACCCTGGTTTAGGTATGAAGAGTGAAGACCAAAAGCAGCTCTGTATCCCTAAAATGAAGTTCCAGGTTCTTTAGACTATTAGTTATTATAAGATTAGTTTATTCGAACTGAGATATAACAAGGTCTCAGCCTACAGTATGTTAAATGGTGGAGAGATTGAGGCCAAATCTAATCTAGAAGCAAGTTGTTTGGTAGAAATCTTCTCAAGAAAGGTGCAAAGTCATCAATGATTGAAGTTTTAGAGTTTATGCTTGAACACATATTCGAACTATTATTTTTTGCGAATTTCACACTTCAATTATCAGTAGTTCTCTTTTTCTATCTGAATTATCACCATCAATATATTAAACACACCTCCAAACTAGTTAGGCCAACTTTTATTTGTTCCCTTTTTTATCTGAACTATTATCATCTATTTAACTAGGTGTGTTTTAATACATTAATGGTCCAATTGGTGATAGTTTAGGTAGGAAAAGGGAATAACTAATAATTGTGATCCTGAACTAAATATATGTAAAGTGTATCGTAATGTCTAATCTTGTAGTTTTAAATATATCATGCAAAAAATCTAAATTAAAGATATGCCAAAAAGGAAAAAAGTTATTCTTTTTTAAACAAACTAAAAATGAAAATAAAACAAATAAATTAACACACAAAGAGTATATGCTTATAACATAACATAGGAATTTTCACCTTTCTTGCTTTTCTTATAACTCGAACTTACAATCCTAGGGTTGGAACTGAGGAGTGCTTATCATCCGAACAACTCTATCTGGTCAAAAGGTAAAAGCTCACTCACGGCTTAAGTTTGGAAGTAAGGGGCGCTTAACATCCGAGAAACTCCCTCTTAAGGCTCACACCTCCCTCCATCACAAGTTTTTAGTCATGGTAAAAAGTCTCAACACATGCTTAAAACCTTAACATAATTTTTTTTTTTGTAAAACTTACCACTCATATGAATCTAACTAATAAGATTATAAATTGCAATGTTATTATAATTAAGAAGGAAGAGAAGCATACACTAGCTGGAGAGTTTGGTCTCCATCATCGCGACAAGAGTAATGAGGATTTGGTTCCAGGAGATTTACAGGCAGGAAGTTATTGCGAGCGTCTTCATAATTTGGCTGATGATGGTATTGATCCGTTGTTCCTCCTCCTCCTCCTGCTCCAGGCATCAAATTCATTTGCTCTCGTGCTCTCTCTACCTCTGCTATCTGTTACATATGTATTTTTTCAAGGATCAAATTTCAAGCTACAAGTATTTTAACATGAAAAATTTTCACTTTTTTCTAGATTTGAACTCTGAAAGACACATTTCACCATTAGATTTCGAAGTTACTTTCAAGAAATTGAAAAGCAATTACATGGTGATTTCACTTTTGTCATTCTATGTTACAAAAAAATAAGAAACAACTCCAATTATATTCATGGCCAAATACAAATGGACATTTTTTAAATAGTATCAGGTAATGGAACTCTGCAAAACGTGTTGAATTACAGTTAGTGACATGTTGGATTACCATTAGAATTTCTTGGAGGTTACTCTATCCTAAACCTTAGCTATATGAAGGCGTAATATTCTCTTAAAAAGACATTTCAAATATCCCATAAATTCTTAGGATATTTATAAAGAGATCGAGATCTCAAATATCCCATAATTCTGGAAATATTCATAAAGAAGTTAAAATATAGCTCAAGGAGGTCAAAATCATCCTATGTTCGAGAAATACGTTACTAACGACCCTCGAATCATAGAGACATCTCAGAAGAGAAGAAACAAGGAAGAAACAAATTTGTACCACATAGTTTACAATAAAATTCTTTGTTCATATTTTATTTGAAATTGCAATTTATATTCTATCACATTAAAATTTGTAGGAAATAGTAAACTTTTTTTTACTTTGAAATTCATTTTTCAAATTTTACTATGAAACATGGCGAAATGCACAGTACTAAAATCATATAAATAGAGCTATAACACAAGGAGTAAATGTATAAATAAAAGCATAAAGAAAGATTAGGACCTTTGCTCGTAGATACATGTTGGCGTTCTGCATCTCAATCTCCTGCCAAGTGATAAAATTAGTTTATGAAAATAAAATTTTTAAAATTTGGTTGAGTTAATGATCTATTCATGTTCTATATTCAAGGGTGTGACTTAAGCGGTCACTAAAGTGGATTAAGAATCATGAGGTCTCAGTTAAAATGACAAAAACACTAGGTGACCTGTTGCAAATGAGAGATGGCGAGTATCCCATAAAATTAATTGAGGTGACTGTAAATTGAATGAAACACCACAATTATTTAAAAATACGAAAAATGATTTAAAATACCCTTGAAGTATTAGAAATGGTACAAAAATACCTTTCATCCACTTTTGGGCCTAAAATTTCCTTCACATCCACCTTTGGGACCTAAAATGCCCTTCGGTTATTTATTAAATAGATTTATTAATTATTTTATACACGTGACACTAACTTTTGGTTGAAATTAAATAGATTTATAAATTAAAAATCCACCCATATTTAGACTCAAACCCGCCCCAAATTACATCCACTCCCTGAAGAATCTTAAACTGAGAAATTGATGAAGAATCAGAGATATAGTGATGACAATTTACGATGTTGAAGCTGTGGAGAGCGTTGTCTAAATTTTCACCATGCCCGTCCCCTCGCAATTTCTCAGTTTAAGATTCTTCAAATAAATTATCGAGACTGTTCACGATGATAAAAGTAACAAAAGAAGATGAAGTTTTACAAGTTCAGGATTACGCGTTAGGATATTGGGCGGGTTTGATGTAATTTGGGGCAGGTTTTTAATTTATAAATCTATTTAATTTCAACCAATAGTTAGGTGATATTTAATAAATTTATTTAACATTAATCGAAGGGCATTTTAGGCCCCAAAGGTGGATGTAAAGGGTATTTTAGACTCAAAAGATGAATGAAGGATATTTTTATACCATTTCTAATACTTCAAGGACATTTTAGACCCTTTTTCCGTTTGACTCATAGTATATAAAAAACATAAAGCAAATGAATTAGTAGTTTTACCCTCTTTTGCATGAGCTCTATTTCTGCAGCGAGCAATTCATTCTGTAAATACATAAAGTAAATGTCAGTTTTTGCCTTGTAATAATAATGAGTAAACAGTGAACTCAGCTAACAAAATATTTTTTGAATTTACCTTTTTGGAACGAACTCTACCAATAGCCTTTTCAAGTTTCCCTTCCAAATTCTTGAGGTCTCTAGGGCTTAAACTGCTCAGAGCCTCTCCAACTATTTGCCTTAAAAAAAATAATCATAATAAGTCTCATCATTAAATTTCAACTTCTGTCACTATCAAAAAATCGTCAAATTTCAAAATTTCCTTCCTGTAATTCCAAGGAAAAAAAAAGGATCATCAAAAATTAGTGTTTTTCTGATAGTGTACCTGTTATAAGTCTGTATATCTCGGATTTGTCGCCGCAGTTTGGATGCTTCTTGCTGGTAGTACTGAGGAATAAAAGTTGTGTCAGTTAAAATAATTTTGTGTTGATCGTAAAATATTTAATCCTCTATAGTTTTTGTTTTCTTCATGCTTGTTAATCAGCAAAGGTTTGTCGCCTTAAATTGATGAGGTTAATTTTCCTTTGATGAAAGAAAAGATACCATTATAATGGATATCAATGATTAAAGCTATCAAAGAAAAGATACCTTAAATTGATTTGGCCAGTCAATTTCTTTTTTAGTTCATACAATTATAAAAGAAAGTTTGAAGTCGATAACTTAATCTTCTTTTTGGTTATTATATTTTGTATTATTTAAGCATCCTCATTTGTAATATCATCATAGAGCGTATTACAAACTCTACGATGATCACAGAAAAATACCTAGTTCTATCTAGCTCTTATTTTCTTCATGCTTGTTAGTAGAGGTCTAAGTTGTTCAGACTCAGGTGCGGGGTGTCCGATACGGGTGTGGATCTAGAGGTTGGATCCTTCATGATCTAATTTTTAAAATTCGAAGATAGAATCCATATATGGATATGGGTGCAAGGATTTGTCTAAATATATAACTAAAATATCTAAAAATAGTGTGATAAAACCTAAATTATGAGATATTACATGGAGAACTTGAGGGGAATCCTCGAAGGAGATTACAGGAAAAGCAGTCACAGAGAAATTTTTATATAAAAAGTATTTCATTTTATACAATTCACCTTAGTTTTTGTATTGTTTACAAAAATCTTTAGAACTATCCAAACTTCCCCCGTCAATTTTGGTCAAAGTATATCCAAAATCGATTGACCAAATCGGACACGGATCTCACACCCACACACAATGTCGACATGGATGTGACATCAAAAGTGAAGACTTTAAGCAATTTAGGTAGAGGTTAGTTACCTCATTAGGATTAGTAAGGTAAGGTCTAGCCCCGCTTACTTGTACTAATTCCTCTTAATATCGTTTTATTTTTAATAAAAGGCTGCTAGACACTACATCTAGTGATAAATTTGCTTTAAAAAATAAAATAAAAATAAAAAGTACCTGAGTGTTAGCTTCAGAAACAGATCCTGTATTTGTGGAATCAGCATGATGTTTCTTGTACCTATCAATAGTTGCCCTAACACTGCACAACAAAACAAATCTAATATTAGGTCACACAATTCCATGTGAAATTGTCATATAGTATAACTAACTAACATTGTCCTTATATTATTCGAAATTTCTCGATTTATACTTTTATTTGCTTAATTATACTGAAAACAAATATGACGAACCTTAATTTCACAAGTAAAATATGTCTTGTAAGACGAAACAAAATGTCTTATCAATCATCTAGCTATAAACACCTAAAACAAAAATGTATCTTTCAGGATGAAGTGATGTTTTCTTTGTACTATGAAAAATTAGGAAATGACTATTATTAGAAGTATATATAAATCTTTCAAAACGTTGGAATAGCATTAAGGTGATTTTGACATTGTTAAAAAGTGAAGGACAATCTTAACAAAAGATCTCGAATTGAATAAAAATTTTTTTTATGACAAGGAAACCTGCAGCGCTACCCTTTCGCACCGGTGCGTACAGAGCAAACTATTGCTCTTATGAAATAGCTAAAGGAGAGGTATTCTGCACTAGGTATGCCTGACAAACTCCTTACTTTCGCTGGCAAGAGATTTCGAAAAGATTTTTCTAAATAATATAATACTCTAGCTATATTTTTTTTTCATCATCATAAGGATTAATTAGTATATTTAAAATTATAAGATTTCAGGAGTAATTGTTTTACAAACTATTTAAAATTCAAAATGAAAAGTCAAATTTCTTTACAAAGAAAAGGAGTAATTAATTACCTTTCTGCCTATTTCTCTAGATTAATAGGTCACAAATGTCAAAGGTAAATAAATATTTGTTAAAAATAAATAAATAAAATTGACGGAGGGGTTTTGGAAATTGTGATTTGTGAGTATTACTATTACCCCTGGGTTAAAAAGATGAATAAGAGAAATATGTTTATTTTTACTTATCTAATATAATAAAAATAATTATTAAATTTTATTTCTTCGATTTGAAACATTGAATGATAATTTATTTTTTAATATTTAGATGACTAATAACTTATCTATATACTAAATTATGCTTTTATTTATTATTTTGCAAAAACATATATTAATTTAAATAATATATAAACAAATAAAGATAGAGGAGCGTAATTAACTTGTTAGGTTAAGTTTTCTGCAGTTACAGTGAGAGGAAGCAACTGTAACCTTAATTTGGTCGAGGTAGTGATTGTTTGTCTCCTGTCACAACATGATTGGCTACAATGTTTCTTCATTTTACCCATAACATAATACCCTAAGGTAAACCCTTTTACCCACCTTGACATCTACCACACAACATCCCAAAAATTTTACTTCAAACAAACTCAATAGATTTTTCGTAAACTCTGTATTTGTATTATAAAAATATATTTTGCAATATTTTTCTCTTCTTTAGAACCATTTCCATCAATCTTGAATGGAGCCAAAGATTCACTATTTTTTGGCTTTGGAGTATGACGGAATAAAGCGAAATGACTCTTTAAACTATCTGCGCTTCTTTCAATTGTGAAGTAGCAGTTAGTCAATGCAACTTTCGACGCTCATCATGGGTCATCGGGAAACAGTCGCGCTATGTTTTTAAACATAGAGGTCAGACTGTGTACATCCGACCCCTCCTTACCCCGCAATGGGCGGGAGCCTTTGAGGCATAGGAGTAGTGTTGTTGTTGTTTCTCTTCTTTAGAACCCTCAATCTCCTAGTCTTGGTTCCACCTCTAATTCATAAAGCTAAAATTAAGGACGGATTTGAGATATGAAAGTTAAAAAGTTTTTATACTTGAGAAAAATTAATATTTTGCTTTTTTAAAAAATTTATTTACTTGGTTTCGATTTGGCAGAAAGTTGAAGAACATGTTTCAATTTATTTAATTTTTAAAAAAAGCAAAATATTAATTTTTCTCAAGTATAAAAACTTTTTTAACTTTCATATCTCAAATCCGTCCTTAATTTTAGCTTCATGAATTAGAGGTAGAACCAAGACTAGGAGATTGAGGGTTCTGAAGAAGAGAAACAACAACGACACTACTCCAATG
>JAOTQR010000097.1:20538352-20552311 GCA_025774065.1 Solanum ossicruentum | reverse complement strand
AAGGTAAACCCTTTTACCCACCTTGACATCTACCACACAACATCCCAAAAATTTTACTTCAAACAAACTCAATAGATATTCTCTCTATTTTAGTTTACGTGACATTGTATAATAATTACGTAAAAAATATAAATTTCCAAGAAATTTTTATTTTTTTGACAAAAATCCGTCAAAAAATTGGCTTGTCAAAAATGCTTGCAACGAAAATCTGATATTTTTGACCCATTGGAAAAAGAATATATGACAAAATCTTCTTGTTGTTTTGCTCAAAACTGAAAAATACGTATGCAACATGACCAAATATTCGTGTCTAATAATTCCCTATGATATGATTTCTATGCTCATAAACACATGAAACCCTAACCCCACATTTCAAGAAATTATAGAAGGGTAATTAGTTTGATTATCATGCTTTACACCCCTTGGCATAAATGGAGAGGGGGAGGATTAATTTTTAACAAATAGACAAGGTTTAATTCAAAATTTTCGAATTCGAATGAACTTGTAATTTTTTTAAAAAATAATATATTAATCTTGTATTGTTTGTACAGCCTTTTCAAATCCAAAACAAAGAGAGGGGGACTATTTATCTTTACCTCAATTTCAAAGCATGGAGGGGTTATTGGAGATAGAGGGGGATTTTCGGAAACAGTTTATCTATCTCTATAAGGAAATTGTAAGGTCTGCGTACATTTTACCCTCCCTAGACCCCACTTGTGTTATTATACTGAGTATATTGTTGTTGTTGTTGTTGTTGTTATGGAGATACAATTTTTACCTATGGGTTCGACAAAATTTGGTAATTTTATCCTAAGATTTATTTTTTTGGTTAAAATACATTTAATATATGTATAAATAATTTATTCAAAATTTCATAAAATATTTTTAAAAAATTTTTAATTCATAAAAATAATAACATATCCAATAAATTTTTATAAAGTAAAAAAAATTATAACTCATAAGCTCAAAATTCTATCTCTATTATTGAAGGGCTATAATGGTAAAACAAAGGCAGAATGAATTGCCCTTCTTTTATTCCCTCTCCAGAAACTTTTATCCTTCACAATCTTAAACAACTCTTGAATAAATTACTTTCTTGTAAAAATAACTCTTATTTAATCTTGACGGGCTAAAAAATGTCTTTTTTCTCAAAAAATTTTAATAACTTAATTAGTTGAATAACTTAACTTTCACCTAGTTAACGAGATTCAATCACAACCCCTCCCCCATCAAAACAAGAAGTGGCTGAAAAAGGCCACTTGGTGTACCTGAAACCCTAATCTGCAATGTGATAGGCTATTACTTCTGTGTTCAGTGAAACGACATGTTATATATATTAAGGAAGCATCAATTGGAGGAGTTAATGAAAAATAAATTGACAGCTTACAGACAAACACAAAAAATGGCAAGAGAGAGAAAATTTTACTACTCTACTACCTAGCAAAGATGCCAACAACAACATCATTGCGGAGTAAATGGAGGTCGGATGTAACATGATGAGCGTCAAAAATTACATTGACTAATTGGTATTTCACAATTGAAAGAAGCACAGACAGTTTGAAAGTCATTTTGCTTTATTCCATCATACCCCAAAACCAAAAGATGCCAAAAACAAAAATTATTGTAAAATGAATTAACCTTGATTTTTTTCAACTTAATTTCTAACCCTACTTGTAACTTTATCTTTCTCAAACAAATACATCGTTTTATAGTCCGATACTTAAAAGCATCTCGTCTGTGCACATTTTTAGACTGAATCATACTCTAAAGAAAGACAAATGATCGTATCACAAGCATCAGTGACTGATTTTACGATTCGAATTATCAGATCTAGGTGTAAATTAAAGTCAAAGAAGCAACAAAGGAAAGTATGGTGTTTTTGAAGCTAATAAAGGAAAGGGAACCAAAGAAAAAGAAAATTAAGGATTAGACAAGCAAATCTTTATGATGGAAGAAACTCAATCTTTTAACTACACACTTTAGTCACCTTCTTATGTCAAAAAACAAAAATCCACACAAAATATCTTACTGACATAGATCGATTAATCTTCAACTTTTGATTACGAAAAAAATCCCCCCTACCGCCTCCTACTTTTTTTGGAGGTGGAGGTCGGTGCTTACCAGCTAAGCAACCCTCGATTAAAAAACTTCCCCAAATCAAAACACACAAGACAAATAATCAAAAAAAAAAAAACCTGCAAATTGCACATCTTGTTGATTAGGTTTAAAACTAGATCTTGCTAAGAAACTGAAGAAACAAACCTGTTATTGGCATATTCATAGAGACGACCACGGTTTGAAAATACAATAAGTGAAACTTCAGCATCACAAAGAACAGAAAGTTCATAAGCTTTTTTAAGCAGCCCATTTCTGCGTTTGCAGAACGTAACTTGTCGATTCGTCGTATTTTCGATCCTTTTTATCTCAATCTTTCCTCTTCCTCCTCCTCCGCCACCTGATTTCCTCAACTGAGAAGACGACTCATCAACAAGTAATTCTTGATTATTAGGAAAAACCATTTTTTCCTGAAAAAAACAAATATCGCGATCTTTACATATAAATAAAACTATACTCTAAGGAAAAAAAATAACTTTTTTTGTATGTGTAGCATCCAAAAGAAGCAAAACAAACATTTCTTTGTACTAGGTAATATCTTGTAACTTTGCTTCTTGATTTTTTCAATTTTTTTTTTGGTGATGTTTTGATCAAGAAGTATAGCAAGGATAAGGTAAAGAAATTAGAAAGAAAGAAAACAAAATCTACCTAGATAATTTTAATTTTTTTTCCTCTTGAAATTTGCTCCTATTTTGTATAGGTTTGAAACAGGAGAGCTTGCAGAAAATGGAAGTGAGTTGAACAAGCAGAATGGTAGTTATAGATAGGAAAAAATTGGACCGTCCAACCAAAATGCTATTTTTTTGAGTGTATGTCTATACACTACTAAATTATTCCTTTCGTCTCAAATCATCTGTCGTGATATTATAACTGTTTAAATATAAATTTAGGGTAAAATAGTTAAATATTCGTTTACTTAATTTTCTGTTTCAGGAAAAAAGATTTACTTTCCTTTTTAGTTTGTTTAAGAAGGAATTACTCTTTTTTCTTGACAGTATTTTAATTTCAACTTCCTATGTGACATGTTTAATCTCTAGATTAAAAGATATTTTGATACATTTGACATATATAACTTTGATTAAGAATCACAACATTGAAAAATCTTCTTTATTTTTTTTTTTAAAATTTCATGTCAAATCAAATCAGATCATTCTCTTTGAAACGGAAGGAGTATTGTTTTTTCGGGACGTGTAAAAGAAAATCATCAACAACAATAACATTAACTTACATAGTGTAGTAGAATCTGGACGTGTAAAAGAAAATCAGGACGGATAAATTATTAAAAAAGAAGTTCTCTATTTGTTCTATTTTATGTGATATCTTTTTCTTTTTAATTTATTCCAAAAAAAAAATCACCTTACTCTAAATGCTAACAATTTAACTTTAAAATTTATGTTTTACCCTTAATAAAATGATGATTCTCAGTCATACAAAATATTTAAGAATTATTTTAGAACACAAGTTTCAAAAGTCTTTCTGTGTTTCTTTAAACACTATGTCAAGTCAAAGAATAAAATGAGACGTTGGAAGTATAGTTTTTGTTTATTATTTTTAAGGAGGTGTAGGTAAGTGGTATTGAAGGAAAGTAGCAAAGAGGGTGTAAAATTTTAGGTGTATATTTTGATCAAACTCCATTTAACTATACATTTTTTCTAAAAGTATGGGAAAAAGGGACAATGAGAGTCTCTTTTGAAAAGTGACAATTAATGGAAATTGAGTGAGTTTGTTGCAAGTGCAGTCAACCTTCAGTTTAAATAGAGTAGAGAAATACAAAACTAGCAAAACTCTTTTAAGTAATTCTTTTACTTTAAATTTTGCAGATGTAGAGCCTGTTCAAGGTTGTAATTATTTATTTTTAATACATACATCAACATCATCATCAACATACCCCAGTGCCTCAAAAGGCTCCCGCTCATTGCAGGATGAGGGGGGGTCGGATGTACGCAGCCTAACCCCTATGTTTAAAAACATAAAGCGGTTGTTTCCAGATGACCCATGAGGAGCGTCGAAAGTTGCATTGACTAACTGCTACTTCACAAATGAAAGAAGCGCAGACAGTTTAAAGAGCCATGCTTTATTCCATCATACTCCAAAGCCAAAAAATAGTCAATCTTTGGCTCCATTCGAGATTGATGGAACTAATTATTTATTTTTAATGATTTGTGAAAAAAGTATGGGGTTAAGGAAAGTCGGAAAAAGGAAAGAGATTATAAGGTGGAGAATCAAACTCTCGTAGATAATGTGAAATTTGAGGTAGTCATCAACTAAGATTTTTCTATGTTTTCCGTTATTGAGTTCTAATCAATAATTGTACATGCTAAATGAGCTTGTTTTCCATACATATCATGTTTGAACAAAAGTTATTGTGTTCTACTGAAAAATAGCCAAAAGCTAAACCAAAATTTAAAGTTTTGGGATTAATAATGAAATATTTATAAAAATTTTAATGCATATATATATTGTGTGTATATGAATTAAAGCTACTTAGTTTCCGTGAACCCATAGATAAGACATTATATTGAATCTGTCATTGACCACACTTTCTACTCTACTTTCCTAGTTGATCTTCGAGTATGAGACTATTAACTACTGCTCAAATTCTTAAAAATTGCAATCGAGTGCTTATTCCAATCCTTCAATATTATTGATACTTATTTGAGGATCCAACACATACACCAAACAAGATACGCGTGAGATGATCAATCAGACCCCCTCCCCTCCTCTCTTTATTAGCGATCGTGTAACTACTAAGAACGACAAATCTTTTGACAATTAGAATGTTTTATCTCTTAGTAGACCTACTTAGTAAAAATCTTGACTAATTAAATATAATAAATTTCAAATATTTTATGATTAAATGAAGAAAGAAAGTAAGAAAAGAAAAAGTCTCCATACCTAAAAGTAGTACTCCTCTCTCTTGAATTATTAGATTTTTTTTTCCATGATCTCTTGAAGTTGTGATTCATAGGAACAAGACTCCCATGTGATGTCCTATTCACCATCACCCATTACTCAATTCATTTATGGTAAAGGATAGGGAAAACCTCATGATACAATTTGCTACATTTGGTCACTATCTATCACTCTAGGGCCATATGTTTGTGTGAGACTTTTTTATCTTGTGCAGCCAAAATTTACTCTCCACTAACTAAATTAAAATCCTCCTTTATAGTGGGGGTTTAATTAGGTTGTGACTTGTGACTTTTACCTATAATTAATACCATTTTTTGTTTAATTAGGTTTGTTTTGTTACATTTAGAAAGATTTAAGTTAGACTTAGGTGAGCCCTTTTCACATGATTGAAAATTTTATTTGCATTCAATATTTATAATAGTTTCTCATTTATTATGGTTTGATCCTTTTAGGATAAGTGTTGATGCGCAGATTGCTTTTGTTTCTTTACTATGTTTTGAGAAAGAGAATTGATATATGACCTATTCCAAACGAAAACTGATATGCAACATCAACAACAACATTACCCCATTGCCTCAAAGGCTTCCGCCCATCGCGGGGTAAAGGAAGGTCGGATGTACGCAGCCTGATCCCTATATTTAAAACATAGATCGACTAATTTCGGATGACTCATGATGAGCGTCAAAAGTTTCACTGACTAACTGCTACTTCACAATTGAAAGAAGCGCAGACAGTTTAAAGAGGCATTTTATTTTATTCCATCATACTCCAAAGTAAAAAAATAGTAAATCTTTAGCTCTATCTGGCTGTGGAAATGGCCACTGATATGCAAATGATGCATAATTATTTCGTATTGGAGGAGTGGCTGTCGATCTACCCTATGACTGAATAGATAAATATTTGAATTTTTGTGATTATTTTTTAATAGGGGTTGCTGAGGGGCTTTCACACCTAATTATATATGATTAATGTAAAGCTCAATTTTCTTTTTCATTAGCGATGAAGAGGCAATATTTTGTTCTTTTAAATAGAAACACTCCTTCTAAATATAAAGAGTTGAGCAGAGAAACTCCTTTTGCATCTTCGCTCACTCAGTTTGGCTATGTCTTAAATTATGACAAATGATTTGATTGATGAATTTTTGGACAAAATTTAACTTTCACTAATTTATTTTTTTATTAAACTGATGAATACAATTAATTCATGTGAAATAAATTACTTAATTAAAATTCATTGAATTAATTTTTCAAAACAAAAATAGTCACCTCCTTTCCCAATAATCATCTTCTTCACATCTGTTGGCAGGGGCAGATCTACATTGTTTGTGCCTGATGCTCGAGCACCCATTGATTTCGAAATTTTTTTTATGTATCTACATAGGAAATAGGCAAAAATTGTATAATTTAAAGATAAGCACCCACTGAATAAGAAAATTCTATGGGTGTTTTGGTTCTCATTGCCCTCCTACATTAAAATACACCTGCTAGATGAGCACTCACATACTTTAAATCCTGGATCTGCCATCAGTAACTATAAAATTTTAGAGATTTTGCCTCATTTGACAGGCTGAAAAAAATGAAAACATAGGATTCTTCTTCTTCCTAAAAACAAACAAAATTTTTATATTTCTTCTCTTTTCATTGCATGTCTTTTCAAGAAAAATAGTGAGTGTTGTGTAAATTTATTCTATTAGTTGAACTTATTGAAGTTTCGAAATTAATTTCAATTGTCAGTATGTTGCATAACAACGTTCCATATCCTCAGAGGAAATAATTCAAACTTTGAACAAATATATGTAAAATAAATTTTTCAAGAAAATACGACTTTTTGTGGGCTTGAAATTTTGTTTTTTTTATTTGATTGTTTTCATTTCTGGAAATCAAAATGCCTCAACCAGAATTCACATTTACTAAATGATGAATTAGGTTTTTAGGTCTAACTCACAGCCCAAAAACTAGTTCACCTATCTTATTAACCACCAACATGGGACCCAAAAGCTAGCAAAAGGGAGGAGGATTGCCTAAGCCTTATAAGGAGTTCACCCACCACCAATGTGAGACTTTTTTTGGTGCGTGGGCAATTTTTCGGGGCCCAACATTGCGTGAGACAGGCCCTGCTCTGATACCATGATGAATTAGGTTTTAAGCCTAACTCACACCCCAAAAACTAAATCAAAGAGAGGGGGATTACCTAAGCCTTATAAGGAGTCCACTCATCTCATTAACTAGGTTTGACTTTTTTGTCTCAAACACTAAATGGCTAAATCCAATAAATTAACTCCGAATATTCAAAGTAAATAAAGATCTAAATCAATTCTTCACCGTCTCAATTTTTGCACTGTCTTACTTACTTAGTAGCTCCTTTTTATTGCTTCCATTTTTGGATTCAGTAAAATGAAAGAAACTTATATATATGTAAGAAATATGAAATATATGGCATAATATTAGGGGTTGCATGTTTTCAGGTAGATGGTGCCATTAAATTATTTGGGTTGCATTTATTCCAGTGGATACCTGTCTATCTTAGGGTCACTTTCTCTAAAGGACATATATATCACACCTCCACAAACTTCAGGTATACCCTATTTGTAAGTGCTATGATTGAATTTCATATCTTAGGGTCATCCAAATATACTCGAATAGTAATGTGAATATCAGACACTCGATAATAACTGAAAAAAAATAATTGAGCTCTTGAACACTTAAATCTTATCACCATGTATATTACTAAGCAATGAATACATTTGACGGGAACATTAACCTGCTAGACCCTGAGTAACAAACAACTTGCAGTACTTGTTTGTTTTACGTAATTTAAGGGCATAGTTGATTCCTTTTCGTCTATTAATATCTAATTAGATTAATTAGTGGGAGCCCTGAAAATTGTTTTTTCTCCCCTTCATTTTCCCTTGATTGCAAGAAAACCAGGATTAGAATTAATGAACACATCATGTGTTGTTGTCCTGGTGCCCCCACCTTTCGATAGAAAATTATGGCTGTAAACAAATACTCTTTCCACTGTGAAGAATTGTTAGGAGGGCAATTAATCCTAATTACTTATATACGAGAGGCAGTTGAAGTTGCACGAGCAGGCAACAGGTCTGCTGTATGAGGGTATATTCGTAATTTTTTATGGTTTTTTCGTTGTAATTTGTTTATCTTATATTTAGTGTTAAAAAATGTTACTAATCATGATAACTACTGACTCAAAATATTTCTAAAAAATATGTTACGTCACAATATTAATAATTTAAAAATCATATTAAAAAGTTTAATTAACTCTCTAGATTCTATTTATATCACTTAAATGAAAACAAAAAAAAAAACAGATATTAGACCCGCGCTAGCACAAGCATCAATATCTAGTACCATATATCTGAGGTAGATATGTAGAAACTTTAGATTATACAATTAATTCATCAACAAATTAAATATGTCTTCCTTATTGTCCTTAATTTTCCAAAAACATTTAAATGGAATCATGAAAGCCAAATTTGTGGCCTGGGAGTTTCTAACTACTTTGCTACATCTCTACGAATTAAATGTTAATTTTAACAAATTCAAAGAGGGCTCTTTCACGATATATTATAAAGTCCTATAATTTAATCATGTCATTTTAACTAATAGTATTATAGAATTTGAAAGACATATAATAAAACAAAATCAGTTGCGATTAAGAAGGGTCATCTTATAAGACAGACAAAAATATTAGGTGATTTTTTCAATATATTTAAGTCATACGTGATGAACTGAATTATTTGAACAATCTCCCAAAATTTTTTGCGAGTATTATGCTTTCTCTGATCTATCTCTTTCTTCTTTTTTTCTTTTGTCTCTTTAGAACGGTTGACAATGATATTATAAGAAAATTAATATGAAAAATTATTTGGCTTAGAAGAACATAAACATATTTTTTTTAAGAATATTGATTGAGCTTTTGTATTCCTCGAACAAACAAAATAATAAAAGTAGTAATAACATTATCTTTCATAATCAACTACGCCACATAAGGCATCATTCAAGAAATTTGCAATTCTATTATGCTTTGTCATAAATAAAAATTTATAACGCCATGAAATAGAAATTATCAAAATATATATTTGTCAAAATCCAAAATGAATTTAACTAGGATATACATCAAGAAATTAATTTCCCGTCAAAATCATTTTCTATATTATTCATCATAAGCCAATTTGAGAATCCTAAGGAATTTTTTTATTTATTTTTTTTTTTAACAAAACAAAAGGACTTAAAAAATTAAGTCCAGGATTGTCATATAGTTACAAAGTTTTAAAACAAAAATAAAGGAATTAATTCCTACTCTATCACTAATTACCAAGCAAAAAGATGCAAAGTGAAACTTGCAATGAGGTTACTACAACATCGAAAGTTTTAAAATAAATAACTCTTTTAATAAAAGAAAGTTCTAATATGTGTTTGCGAGATTTTAATGTTCACTTTTTTTAGATTATTTGAAATTGGAATTGAAAGTAAAGTACGTTCAGTTATATTTTTTGTGAATATTATTTGATTTTGCACTTTTCAAAGTTTGAAATATAATGTCAAAGTGAAATCTGAATTGAAAAACAGATAATAAGTTATTTTTTAAATTTGAAAATGATAATGCACCAGGAAATTTCACTCTACTAATTCCCTTTACACCAGAAAATTTCATCTAGGTTAACTTTCTACTTCCATCAAGATCAATCTAATGTTATTCTAAGGATTAAAGAATCAAATAAGTGTTAAATTGATGAAAGAACTTACCTCGGAGTAGAAAATCAATGAAAAAAATGCCAAAATCACCTCTTCCTTGCTTTAGCCTGACCTTGGACAAGTTTTGGAAGTAAAATAATATTTTACGTCTGAAAACACATTTAACAGTGAGTATCCTGTCATGATGATCCCGTTATGGTGGCCTCAACCCTAACAATATTCAGTAAAATGGACCTAATTTTTTACTCTTAATTTGGAATGACACAAAAAGAGTGACAGCGGAAAGACTCATACACCTTTAATTTGATAAGTCATGGACTGCTTTGAAGTTGACCTTAGTAAACTTAATCCAAAAACTAAACCAATAAGGTACTTTCACCTGAACTTTGTGATAGAGGCATTGTACTTCGTATATCATGGAATTAATTCTAACCTATAACGAATGAGATTCATAAACTCTTAATGCAAATATTTTCAGTAACAACAGAATAAGTCTTACATCATGTATAGATATCTTTTGTGCATATTATTTGGAACAATGTCCAAATTAGATTGTACTTTTCAAAGTTGAAATGCAATTTCAAAATGAAACCTAAGTTGAAAAATAGTATTTTCCAAATTTGAAAATATAATGCATCAGGTTTGATGAGGCAAATTTTGGTCAATACCATTTTGAAAATATTGTGAGAATGTAGATATGTCTAAATCAACTAATTAGGAAAGTCTAGCTATTAAACATCATTTTGGAATTCAAATATTTTTCTTAAACTAGCTTTAACCTTCTTCTTTTTACTTTTTGTGTTTCTCTTATTAAGTTGGCATACCAAAGCTAATTAGCATAAGTAAATATTCTTGCCGCTAATTAACATGGTCCAACAGATTTTATCACAAGAATGGTAATTAATGCTTGTGGTCCTCTCATTAGTGGCTTAATTAGAGAAATTTCATCAATTTGACAACAATTAGGTCGCATTAATTTGCTAACGTGATTAACCTATTTAAGTTTGACTTGCAACTCCCTCTTTGTCCAAAAATCTGTCAAGAGTCAAACTTCTTGTTAGTGTTAAAATTGTTTAATATTTAATACTAAAATTAAATATGTGGAGGTTGTGAATTAGAGTAGCCAGCTAAGTTCGTCTTCTTTCTATTCTTCTTCGTGGTTGTCTTCATATTACTATTAGCATTTGTATTATTTTTACTATTATTATTCCTTTTCCTTTTCATTAGCTAGCGTACAATAACATAGTTATTTACTGTCATGTGTTATTCGCTGTTAGTTGCACTTGTTGTTCCATTACTTTACATGTCATTTATCATATCTAATATTTCTGCTTATGGGTTTTGAGTTGAGGGTTTTAAGAAACAACCTCTCTACTTCTATGAGGTATCGGTAAGGTTTGCGTATAATCTATCCTCCCCAGACCCCACTTGTGGGATATCACTGAGTATATTGTTGTTATTGTATTTAATACTAAAATTATACGGTATAAATTTGAGATAAAGGATATTCACTTGACTATTAGCTATAGAGCCATTTTTGACTAATTTCGAGAGCTTAGTTAACTTAGATTATTTAATATTTTACAATTAAAACATATATATTCAAAAATCATACCATAAGTACTATAAGTTATTAGTAATTATTTTTTCATATCACTACAACTATATACAATTTTTTCTCATATTACCTGTGGAATTGTTTTTCTCATACAATTTCTTATTTCCATGAAAGAAATTTATTCCTTCATTTTTAAGAAACTTATTTTTGTAGAAAATTTTTTTAAAATTTTGAGACCGAATATACAAAAGTTAAAAATCAATTCTCCTCCCTACCAAACGTAATATATTAAAAAAAACGATAAATGTAATTTATTTGCAGTACATGTTTTTGGGCTTTGTCATTTACGTTAAGGCGGTGGCCCAAGAAGTCTTCAAGTTTCGACATTGGAGATTTTTTGGAGAGACTTATGTAAATGTATTTTTTGGTTATTAATATGATTGAAGTATATATAAATTTATACACCTCAGCTATACGTGTTTTGTATGTGTTGTGTATAATATATATTTTATGTATAACATATGTGTATATTCTGTATAACTAATGTAACAATAATGGCGAAATATTTAGAGTAATCCAACAAATAATATCTGAAGATGATGAAATATACAATTACTCTTGTCTCGTAGACAGAGATAAAAGAAACTATTTTCGATTGATTATTATTGAAACAAAAAGTCTCATATTGGTGATTAATGAGATGGGTGGTCTTCTTATAAGGCTTAGACAATCTTTCTCCCTTTGAGCTAACTTTTGGATTATCAGTTAGGTCTAAAACCTAATTCATCATGGTATCAGAGCACGAAAAAATTGCGCACGCACCAGATGCTAAGTACTGGGCGTGAGGTGGGGTGTTGAGATAAAAAGTCCCACATTGGTGTTAGACAATCCTCCTCCCTTTGAGCTAACTTTTGAGCTAACTTTGGGGGTGTGAGTTAGGCCTAAAACCTAATTACTAAAATAAAATTACTTAACTAATGTATTATCTTAAACTATATCTAATCAGAATATTTTATTATATGATCTTGTGATTCAATCTTAAATAAAATTTATAAAATATTGAAGTTTATGGTTTTTTTTTACAATAAAAATCAAGTGACGACACGTTGCCTTACCATGGTGGCATTAATTTTGGTCATCAAATAATTCATGAGATTGATAGGTGGTCCCCTTCTTGCTAGGAATGTATGTCCAATAATACGACATGGTGGGCCCTCATAAAAATAATGAAGCATGGGCGGTCCGTTATCGTGGTGATACGATGAATAATTTTTTTTTTTTTGATAATTTATATAAATTTTATATTTTTTTGAGGTAATTTAAAATAATTAAAAATATCTTTTTTATATAAAAAATAAAATTAATGATACAAATCCAAAATTTTAATTATGATATATGAAAAAGTAGAAATTATAATTTATATCAATAAGTATTGTATTTTTGTATCATTTAAGGGATTTTTATAATTTTTTAAAAGAATTGAAATTATATATATATTTCTATAAATTTTTATTTTTTTTATGATTAATGTTAATTTAAAATAATTAGGATCTCAACAAGATATCAAAATTAATTGTGATTTTCTTTTTTCATTGTCTGTTAATATTTTGATCTCATGTGAAAAATCACATTCTCTTCATTTGTTTTAGTTTTAAAGTTTTGATATAATATCTTTGAATCTATCAAACTAAAGGATATTTGCAATATTTAATATATCTTTATTAAGATTATAGATCTAAAAAAATTATTTTCTTAAATTTTACTATAAGTCAAATAGATTAAATAAATTGAAACAAATGAAATATGTTAAAAAGTAGAGACAATAATTGCTTCATCTTTATTGATATTCTTTTTTGTGGGATTTTTATAAACAGTCACTTAGTGAAACATAATAGGTAAAAATAGTTATCATTTCTAAAATTACATTTCATAACTTTAACCATATAAATTGTTTTGTATAAAACATGTAGCTACAGGTGCATTAGACAAAAAAAAAATTGAGCTGATAATTGGTGATTGCTGGAATTTCGTTGTTAATCATGAAAACAATTTCATAATTAATGGAAGTTGAATCTAATTAGTCTTCCTTTCCTAATATGACTATTACTACCACAAAAACTCCATAGTGATATTGTTCCAGCAAAATCAAAATCAAAATCAAAGTGTAACATTTTCTGCATAATTGTACGAATTCAGGTGAGGAAATTATGATTAGGTTGTGAAAAGTATTTTCATTTTGCCATGAATATTATAAGAACTATTGATTGATGTTATTCAAATCTATAAGTCTTACTATTCTGATTTATCAAAATTTTGTGTATTGCTAATTTTTAATTTTTTTGTACTGTGAAATTAAGTTTTTTCTATGTAAATAACTATGTGAATCTACAATATACAAAGTTTAAAAAGAATATCTAAATATGCATATATTTACAAGTATACTTATAAGTATAAGTATGTACAGCAAAAAAATCATCTGGATCTTGTGCAGTGGCTACATATATGTATCACAAAAGCATGTATATATCTTTTTGTATAAACAACTAAGTACACCTATAAAAAGTGTACATATTTGTAGAATTAAAATAGTATGAATAAGCTAAATAATACATTTATACTATTGATTATGTCATAAAAAGATTTAAAAAATGGACCTTG
>JAOTQR010000097.1:20516589-20528671 GCA_025774065.1 Solanum ossicruentum | reverse complement strand
AGGCAATCCCAAACTTCATGCATACGCCTAGTCAAATCTTCATACATATGGATTTGAAGTTTGGAATTGATGGACCACATCTCAGACAAAAATGTTAAAATTTTGGAGTATTGCAAACTTTGGACAAAGATGTCTAAGTGTCCATTTGAATTGACTTATTTTGGGTGCTTTTAAGCGTAAATAATTTTTTAGCAGATTTGAAGTGTCTGGTAAAGTTAAGAAATGTCTATTAAGTCAAAAATTGAAGTGTTTAATTCCCTAAATTATTTGCAAAGTATCTTCCAAATATTTAAGTCAACCAAACATGAAAAATTGAAAAATACAAATATTTTCCTTCGCACCGAACATAGTAAAATTTTCTTGAGTTTTTACCGCTTCATTGGGTTTCAAAAGATATGTGATATCTTTGATGTATATTTATGATTAGTTTGATTTTATTTAAAGCTCCAAATACTATTCCTCATTTACATATTCCAGCCTCTTCTCTTTCTTTCCTCCATGTGTCTTGAGAGAGCGCAAAATGGGGAAACAACGGCCTCAGTTTACAAATATGGGTAACTTAAACATCTGAACGTCTGCATGCATGGAAGGCCAATTCCAAGTTGATGCAAACCAAAACATACAATGCAATAAACAGGAAAGATGTGAATATAATGTTCTTGCAATGGCATCATGTCACTCAAGTGAGATGAGTAGTGGCTTACTGAATCTAATATCTCCCACCTCGCATCAAAAATAAATACCAGATAACTATATCCACTAAGGCTAGGACAGACGAAAAGAATCATCTAGTATTTTTGCGTATACTAGGATTTGAACAAGAAACCTTATGGCTCTCAACCGCTTTATTGACCATTAGGCCACACGCCCTTGGGTACTTCATTACTAATATATATTATCCTTGAGAATGCCCCAAGAAGATGAGATATCGGAAATATCACAAGATAAACTTTTTGATATTTCTCTTTAATTTTCTCATCTTCCTTTAGCTCAACCAAAACTGATAGTTGAAAGCTATATAACAAAACACAATAAGGAAAACCCACACAAATGATGAATGTCTAAAGTTTGGCATCCACATTAAAATGTCATACACCAGAATCAAAAGATAGTTACTTGAAAACTAGAGTATAATTTAATAGTAAACCTTACAAGTCAACCTTTCAACTGCACCATCATGGTTTGACTATATTACATCTGATTCCAAGTCCACCAGGGCAGAGAAAGTATCTCCTGCAAGTAGAAAAACAGATGTTTCTGTGATTCATACAGTTGGAGACTGACAATGTTTATCCCAGAAAGCTTGTAAGTTATTGGACGATCAAGCTCACCACTAGAACTTGTATTTCTTGGTTGATTTCTCCGTTTCCTGAGTGGTGCTACCAGAAGCAGATGTGTCGAATTGGAGAGTTGAATGGGTTGGCCTGAAGTTCCTCTGATCATTATACTGGCAGGGCTTAAGCACATGCTTTGCTCCAGCTGTTAGTTTAAAGGGACCAGATCCCAGAGTACATTTGAGAGTATCTTCATCGTTCAAAGATCCAAGCCGTGCGTCTGTTGTTCCACTTTGGCCACTCTCAATACTATTTGCCATGCATTTAACTGAACCTGATTCAAATGCTTTTCTGTAGCTGTATTGACCTTCAAAATTAGAATAGCTTTTCAGTTGTGCCAAAACAACATAAGGATCTTCTCGAAACCCTAAAGTAGGTATCTCCGCCACATTTGTATGATTGTCTGATATAGACAATGGCCTCTTTTTGCTCTTTCTGCTGTGACCAAGGTCTCTAAGTGGAGGAGTAGATGTGATTTTGGTCACTTCACCATGTCTTTTATTTGTGCCAGTATTTACTCTGGAGCCTATTTGGAGTGGCGTAGGGGAATAGTTAGCGAAAGATGGCGGAGAGACTGGATTCCCCGGTGCAGGTTGAGGGTGCTGAGTGAAAGAACAGAAACGCTCTGATGCAAGATATACTGAAGGGTCAATTTGACGGTTATCCCCCGCAATGCTGCTGTAATGATGTTTCCTCTCAGATGAACATAATTCATGAAAGTCCATCAGTACTTTCTTTTGTTTTGCATCTGAAAACCATGGGGTGCTTTTTGAAGAGAACTGAGACCAGGATGGCCGGAAGTTCCTTCCAGAATCTTGACGCATGAAAGGAAAATTGATGGTGCAGCTTGAACTGTTCAGATCAACAGAGCTTGAGCCCCCATTCTGACTGGAGTAGTGATGCATTAATGTTGGTACAGGTGCATATGGGCTGATTGTGAAAGATTTATATCCACCTGTAAAAGGCTCCTCAAAGTTTTGTTTTTGATTATATAGAGAGAAAGGGCTTTGTTTGGTCGCACCTAAACAATTCTGTTGCACTGAATCAACTTGGCGACTGAAGTGAGGAGGGCAAACCCGAGGCCTTGGAATGGCCTGATTGATTTGGATACTGGGAGAAAAAGCAACTGAGCCTTTCAGCGTTCCCAGCACAGGATGCACAGTGAGATTTTGTTGATCGTGATTTGTAACCACTGAATTGTAGTTGTAAGTCTCTGCTGAAAAATTCTCAGCGATGATCTGCTTATCTGTCCAAATCCTTTTATCCTGTGGTACTTGAAAATCTCTTCTACCAACTGTAAACTCCTTTCCCATCAGACGCATTTTCGATGGAGTAACAGGCAGCGAGACATGATCAGAATTCCCATATTGCCTACTCCTGCTGGCTTCAAGTTGCTTGGCCTGATTGTTTTCCTTGCTTCTATGGCTGGACAAATTACTGACACTGCAATCTAACTGAAAAGGATTAATAGATTCCTCATTTTCCTTTAGCGGATCCAACTCAACATTTGTCCTCCCAGCATCATACTCATAGATACCTAACCTTGAAGGTACAGGAAAAGTCGGGCTCCATTCCACTGAATCATCTGCGGAGGACCTTTTTAGCTGGTCTATGGATGGTGCTCGTTTATCCCAACCTCTATCATCAGAGAGATTGTCCATGTTTGAGTGTGAAATGTAGTTTACAGCTAATCCTCTGGAAGATCCCCCAATTCCCCTTGAGCTTGGCAACTGAGTCAACTTTCCTTTACTGTTTGAGTTCAGATCGATTAATTCCCCTTGAGAGTTGAGGGGCAAACGAACATGGTCCTTTTCAATTCCCTTCTCTCCATGCATAGATTCTCTTTGTTTCCACTCAGCGAAAGAACATATTTTGCACATTAATTCTTGATGGCATATTTGGGGGAGTGGTGGATATTGCATGAAATGACAACTGCAATTTCCCTTGATGGTTTCTGGCACCAAAGTAGGCTTCCTATTCACATTTTCGTACGCTGACGAAAGTTGAGGATATGCCTTCACAGAATGCACGGAGCAAAGTCCAGCAACTTCAGGGGGAGAACCTCTTAACTTGTCATGTGATCCCTCACTAGCACCGCAAGCATTAATTAGGCTTCCAACTATTTGGTCGTTCTTTTGATGGTTATACATCTGTTGAGGCACATGAAGAGACCCAGAATTGCAGAGATTCTGTGAACCATGTGATGCCACCCCATAGCCTCTTCCGGATGATTTTAAATTGTCATTTCCATCAGAGACTTGATTAAAAACATCACGGCATTCAGACGAATTATCTTTAGTACCGATATTGTGCCTAAGTAAACCAGGAGCATCAGCTGTACTAAGCACGACGGACAACCTCTTTGGAGATCCAGGTTGAACAGCAACCTCACTTTCTGTAGTTCTCAAAATAGATTCATTAATTCCTTTCTGCTGCACAAGTGGTGGAACCTCTCCTCTCTCTGTGGCATCGTTATACAATGAAAGTAGAAACCAGGTAAGAATATATACTGTGAACGTATCCGAAAAAACATATAACAGAAGATGCTTTACTTACCTGAGGTAACATGTTTGTCCCCTTCTTGGTTCCTGCAAAGAGTTGCATCAGTAGGACCAGATAAAATGCCACCCGTCGAGTTCTCAACTGGAAATCGTTTAGTCCTTTTCTTGTGGTTCCTACAAACTGGATTTGTCATATTTTGGTCATCCGCTGACTTGGAATCAGTAAGACCTTTGGCCTTATTTTCTGAAACCAAACGTTTCCTGTGTGGTTGCCTCACATAGTTAGGACTACAATCTGCCATGTCCTTCTCACATTTCTTTCTGGGCTGTGAACAACTTGGTTTTGAAAATGATTTGGGCACTTCGGGCTTGTCAAATTTCTCCTGCAAGCAAAATGAGTCAACCATATATAGCAAATAAAGCCACCATGAGAGTTGCTGCATTTTCATTTAGACAGTGACTGGGCTCAGGTTTCAAACCAGAAAACCTTGGGAACAAATAAAGCAATTTAATAATCAAGTGACATTAAGCAGAATGTCTTGAACAAAAAGTCGCTGCAACTAGCATGATAGTATTCAGTTGATGTCCTTTTGCTGATTTACCACACATTCAGTAATTCATCAAAAGAGAAAAGAACTAAAAAAATTTAAGAAACTGAAAGCTACATAATTAAACACATAAGAAGATGACAAAAGCAAAAAAAAGAGAGAAAGAAAGTCAAAGAACGCAGCTACATACGTTCTCATAGACGCATGCAATTCTTGCTGCATCTCAATTCACCAATTATCTGTGAATACTACATTATCACTCAAAACTCCATAATAGATATAACTAAGTGATGCATTCTATAGAAAGAGTAAGAAAAGTACCATAAAACAAATTTATAAAATTTAGATTACAAGAGGGATTTTATATCAAAATCTTTAAAACAAGGGCAGAAAATAGAGGTATATGTGTCTGCGGTACAAATCTCAGTTTTGACAATGACTATACAGCAAAACTATGAGGAGCATACTTCCTCAAGAAACTTTTATGATATAGCTATATTGCAAAATTTATACTTTAGTTCCAAAGGAAACGATAAACATCAATAAGAAAGATTTTGGAATTTCCTAGTTCTTATACTACATTTTATCTGGGAGATATTGCAAATTGAAAGGCTGATAATTTTCATCTCAGGTATATTCCACTAATCACTGAGGAAAACCCATCATTTTTTTTTATATTGATGAATAGATTATGCAACACATTACAAATAGTTCTTCAACGTTATTACTTGGACCCAAAAAATCAAACCCCTCAATAACCGTGCTAGCATCATGGAAAAGAATGTAAACTGCCCCTTCATCTCTTAGATCGAATACACAAAACAGAAGTTGATTAAATCCCTCTTCTGTGAATAGTGGGCTTTAGGTATCCAATTGTGTGGCTTAATTCAAGCTTACTCTAGTAACTAATCCAACTATTTAGACAAAATCGTCTAACTTCCACCATAAAATATGGGATGTACAATACTAAACGCTTCATGAGATGACAAGCACATTTAATGTGACATCTCAGATTTCTGAAGAAACAGCATAAAAGCCATTGATGATCCACAATAAGATACCCAAACTCATAAAATGCCAGTGCTTCTACCAGATTTCACACAAGAACAAACATACAAATTTACCCGGCTTTCTCAACAGTAAATTTCAAGCACTAGTTTTACTGGAATAGTTCATAGTTCAACAAATTAAACTTCCACCAACCCGAAATCTAAGTTACTGTACTAAAACCCCGTTATTTTATGCACAAAATTTTACATCAAAATCTCAATTCATCAAGCATCGGATACATTTCAAGTCACAATTTACAAAATTATCTCAAAAAATAATAACGAAATACGCATTTAGCTGATAAAGAAGTTTCATAAAATCGTACCTTCTTTTGGATTAGTAGATCCAGACAATCACTATTCACTTTCTTCTTTTGCTTAAACTTCTTACCCTTCATCGTTTTCTTCACCTCCTTCAATTTGCTCACAATCATTTCATTCTTCTTCTTTACAGCGCTCCGTTTGCTTTTACGATTTCCAACTGCATTAACATTCCGATCAGAAACTTCTTTTTTCCCTTCAGTAACAACCGCACAATCCCCGTTCTTCTCGTCTTCCTCATCATCGTAATAATCACCATCACCGCCGGTTCTCTCCACTTGTGGCGCCACAGCGAAAATGTCAACAATAGACCTCTTCTTCTGAACCCTTGGTTTTCCCTGAACTGACTTAATTTTTCTACCAGTTTCAATCCTCGCCACTGGTACAACATCATCAGAATCCTCCAATTCAAGTGCATCTTTCCACCAGCTGAATTTCTTCGCTGAAATTGGAGGTAACATAGCTCTCACATCGTCTTCGTTTGTAGAATCATCCAACGGCCAGCATTTCACCACGTTCACACTCCTCATCTTCGCAGCGTACTCCCTTTTTTTTAGTATATACCACAATAAATACAATTATACACAAAAGAAAAATGGAAGTAAAAGTACCAGTACCTTATCACTATTCAAGCAAAAAAAAAATTTTAAAAAAAAACTAAAATCTCACTCACCTGATGGAGAAACCATCTATGGATACCTTCCGCATCTTTTACTCTATCTGAAAACAACAGAAATCATTCACAAACAGGAAAAAAATCAACAATTACGAAAAAAAATAGTTGTAGAGAGAAAAAGGTATGGTTAGCTTTAACTAGCTAGAGAAAATATCAAAAACACAATAAATGAATTTACCTAGCTTTAACAAAGAAATAGTAGGAAGTAGGAAAACTGAAGCTCCTCTAACAATCCATGGAAATTGAAGAAGAAGAAGAGATTGAGTTTTTTGTGTTTTGAGTGGTGAGGGATTTGTTTTTTTGTAGAGAGAGAAAATAAGAGAGAGAAAGAGAAGAAAGCACTTTATGCGTGTTTTCTATTATTTCCCGCTGGAAAAGTGTGAGAAGTAGGGGAGAAGAGGGGGTAGGGAGGTGTCAATTTATCCTATTTTCAGCTCTGCCTATTCCTTTAAGTCTGATAGTGACAGATGAGTGCTCTACCGAGCATATAAAAGTAAGTTAAATAATAAATATTTTTTATTATTAATAAAAATTTTGTGTTAAAAGTTCATGAATATGAATTATTTTCTTGAGAGTATTTTATTTGTTAATGTAAAAATTTTTATCACAGATTTAAAGTTAATCAAATGACTTCCAATGTAAATATCAAATGCTAAATGAAACAAAAATAAATAAATAACAAGCTTAACCATAATGATTTATTATACATATTTTTATCTTACATTTTTATTGTAGACTGTTTGTAAGGCAAAATGAAATATAAAAAAGTTAACAAAAAGTATTTACACTTTCTTCTTTTCAATTTGTAGGTATGATTTATGATTTTCTTTTTTTAATTTTATAATTTTAAATCTAAATTTTTCAAATTATTTTCTAATTTTTATGTCTTTTAACATGTCAAAAAACCTTCATAAAAGGTATTAAGAAAGAAAGCAAAACAAACAAATGAAACGGATGCATAATACTCATATTATTATAACAACAACATATCCAGTGAAATTACATAAGTGGGGTCTGGGGAGAGTAGATTGTACGCAGACCTTATCGCTACTTCATAGAAGTAGAGAGTCTGTTTCCTAAAACCCTCTGCTCAAAACAATACTCATATCATTCATTATTGTTAATTTCTTATCCTATTGTGATGACTGAATTAGAATAAAAAATTAGTAAAGAAATTGATTGTCATTTAATTTTTTTTGTTATCATTCAATTCTTTTATTATCTATTATTTATATTACCATTTGCTTTTCTTATTATATTTATTATTGCTATTATTATTTTTTTATTCTTATTATGATCTTTTATTATTGTATTTTCTTTTATATTGGTTAATTTTGTCAAGGGGTCAATTGAAAATAACTTAAATTATGTATATAATGAAGAAAGTGTCAAAATTTAAAGTTTAAGTGTCAAAATTTGAAGTTTATTCATGTTAAATAGATTATTAAAATAAAATATAAAATTCAAAGAAAAACACAAGCTATAACATTGACTTTGCCTTGACAATATAGTATTTTTCTAAATTTCGCTATACGAGTATACATTATTGTTCGTTATAATATTTGTATTATTTTAATTATTTATTTAATCAGTTTCACTTTCTTTTTATTTATTTGGTTTGCGTAAGTGTTATACAGTTGGAGCGTAGGACAACTCACTCGCGTACTCAAAATATGAGGGAATTCAGAAACAAAGATTCGATATATGGAGGAGAAAGAACACGCGCAGTTTGCAATTTCCTGCTGCACGCGCCCCACTACAAAATATTCCAGCTAAAAAGATTTCTAATTTATTATCTTAAAAAAACAGAAAAAATGCCACATTGTTTGTATCGTATGTGAAGGAAGTAGATATGTTGATATTTATATTATTTTTTATATAGTATTTTGTTTAAAGTATTATGAAATGATTCTCAACCATACAAATATTTAAGAATAATTTTTAGACCACAAGTTTCAAAAGTCTTACTTTTTTCTTAAACATCGTGCTAAGTCAAACGGTGCCACATAAAATGAAATGGAGGGAGTAATAATTTTAAGATAAAAGGTATATGTAAGAGAATCATGATAACTCATCAAGGATCTGTGTTGAGCCCTTTTCTGTTTGTCTTAGTGATGGATGAGTTGACATGATTTATTCAAGAGGAGGTTACATGGTGTATGTTATTTACAGATGAAATGGTACTGATTAATGAGACTCGGGCTAAAGTTAATGATAGATTGAAGGTTTGGAGATACGCTTTGGAATCCAAAGGGTTCAAATTGAACAGGACCAAGACAGAATACCTCGAGTGCAAATTCAGTGTTACGAGAGATGAAGCAGATATTGGTGTGAGGTTTGCCACTCAACCTATACTCAAGAAAGGAAAATTTAAATATCTTAGGTCTATCCTCTTGAGTAGTAATGATATTGATGATAACGTCACACACCGTATTAGGGCAGTATGGACGAAATAGAGGCTTGCCTCTAGAGTATTATGTGATAAGAAGATATCACCTAAATTCAAAGGTAAGTTCTACAGGATGGTGACTAGACCATCTTTGTTGTATTGGGTGGAGTGTTGGCCGATAAAAAACTCATATGTTCAGAAGATGCAGGTCGCAGAGATAAGGATATTGAGATGGATATGCGGATATACCAGGAGTTATAGGATTAGTAATGAGATCATCCGGGAGAGGCTACAGGTCTCTCCTGTGGCTGACAAGATAAGGGAAACGAGACTGCGATGGTTTGGACATGTGCAGAGAAGAAGTACCGATATTCTTATTAGGAGGTACGAGAGGTTGGATGTAGGAGTTACACAGAGGGATAAAGACAGACCGAAAAAGTATTGGGGTTGGTGATCAGAAAAGATATGGTGAAATTTGATCTCACCGAGGATATTACCTTAGATAGGAAGATGTAGAGGTCGCGAATTAGAGTAGCAGATTAATAGGGATAACCCTCATAAATGACCTCAAACTTAGCATAACTATTTAAGTTGGAACTTAGACTTTCAGAGTGCACAAATATGACCCTCAACTTGGCAATTCCTGAACAAGTAGGCACATGGTGCTGACATGGCTAGCGCATGAGTCACACTTGCACTGACGTATTTTTTCGTCCAATGTTGCAATGTCACGTGTGTCCACGTAAGCAAAAGTTGTACACGTCACACCCCTAATTTACACGTGGCATTCCTAAAAGAAATAATAATAAAATAATTTTTACAAAAAACTTACAAATTTTTTTTAAAATTTTAGATTTTTTAATATAAATTACAGAAAATTTTGTAAAATAATTTTTAAAAATTTAATTATTATTTTTTACATAAATTACAAAAAATTATAAAAAAGAATTACAATTTTTTAAAAAAAAACTTAATTTTTTTTACATAAATTATAAAAAAATTTAAAATTTAAAAATTATTTTACAAAAAAATTAAATTTTGTAAATTTATTTTTTTATTCTAACTCGAACTCTCATCCCCCTTACAAAAAAATAAAAAAAATTACTCCAACTCGGACCCAAGAAATCTTCATTATTGCTCTTTTTTCACAATGACAAAAAATATTTGAATCAACTATTTATCAAAAAAGGTCAAAAATGTGTAAAAATAAATGGAAAGGCAAATGTTTGTGTATTTTTAATAAAAATAAGAAGAAGAAAGTATATGTTAATTTGAAAATAAATAGTGTATATATATAGAGAAATGTAGTAGGGGTGAAAAGGTCAAATTACCTTTTTTTTCCATATATAAGTTCAAAAAAGACTGTTCACGCGCTACCAAGCAAGTGTAATTCACGCACTGTGCCATGTCAGCACCATGTGCCTACTTGTTCAGGAATTGCCAAGTTGAGGGTCATATTTGTGTACTTTGAAAGTTTAAGTTCCAACTTAAAAAGTTATGTCAAGTTTGAGGTCATTTTTTAGGGTTATGCCAGATTAATATGTTAGTAAGGTTCGGTGATGTCTGGTCGTGGAGTATTATTAGAGTAGGAGGTTTAGTTGTGCTTTTATATCTTGTGTTGTATTCAGCCGTGTTATATATGTTATTACTATCGTATGTGCAGAGTATCATGTGTTTTTCGTTATTAGTCGCTCTTTCTATTTCCTTTTCTATCCGTTCTGTTTTCTCATATCTTGTTTATTCTACTTATAAATTTTTGAGATGAAGGTTTTCAAGAAATATCCTCACTACCTCTACGTAGCAAATATTTTGATTAATAATGCAACTTTTTTTGTGACAATTAATTGTATGTAGTGATTTACTGAGAAAAAAATGACTTACGTAATAAGTCTTCATAATAATTAATATGAAAATAAAAAATTATATTCACTACAAATTTAATGCCAAACCATATACTGAAAAAATAAATACTCCTACCAATTAAAAAGAATAAGTAAGAACTCAATAATGATATATGCACATATATATATATTATTTATGCGATTAATTTGAATATTCTGATACATGCTATCTAGTAATTATATTTACTTCATAGGAATAATTTGGTAAACTTATTCCTTCAGATATTATTTTTTAATTTTTATGTCAAGTTAATAGCAGACAACCATTATTAAATAAATGAAGTATTTATTTTCATAAACATCAAAATTTACAATTTGTGAAAATTACTAAGACTTCTTCAACTTTTATATAATTTTATCAATGAATCACACATCTCCATGTTCCTTTAGTAAATATATATATTTTGCAAAATCATATTTTATAATGCAAACTTTTAAAAAACATATTTTTACAAAGATTAGCAAGTCAATAACAATAATAGCTAATTATTTTTTTAATACAATTCTTTCACATGATATATACAGTCTTTTTATGTTGAGCGTGATTTTTTTTTTGTAAAAACTAAAATTGTGGATGATCTTTTTACAAAAATATAAACTTATGAACCAAATTTTACATTTTGACATAATTAAAATCAGAATTTAAAATTTTTAATACTACTTGTAGAAAATTCGGATTTTATAACTTTACACAAATTTCATTTAAAAATTTTATTTTAGATCAAAACTTAAATTGGAATCTCATAAGCTGTAGGCAAATACCTATTTAAGATTAAAGGATGAAATAAAAGTTGTATAAAGAGAAAAAGATTCGAAATTATCCTTATATATTCTTCGCAGGAAAAAAATCTAACTTTACTCTATTAAAAATTTAGTTAATTCATATTTCCGTCAATAAAATTTTTACTCGTGAGTGGATGAGATTGTTATTTCCTTAACTAAAGGTCTTGGGTTCAAGTCTTGAGTATGAAAAATTCTTGATAGGGAGCATTTCCACTGAATGGGCCTTACGTGGCGCAAATTTGGATTAGTATATATATATATATATACACGCACACATACCACTAAAGAGTGTTGCAGTGGATGAGTTTGCTACTCCCTTAATCAGAGGTCTCAAGTTGAAATTTTGAGTATGAAAATTCTTTGATAAGAGGGTGGACATGGGGACCCTATGTGGGATGAATCTGAATATATATTATTGGACTTTAATATAAATATCGAATATCTAGAATGAAAAAATGTATGAACCCAAATGATTACAGTTAAAGAAGTAGCATTCCACACATTTATGTTATTGTTATACGGAAACAACAACATCAACACATTCAATGAAATTCTATAAGTAGAGTTTGAAGAGGATAAA
>JAOTQR010000097.1:20495502-20509891 GCA_025774065.1 Solanum ossicruentum | reverse complement strand
ATCTTTGAAAAGACTTCTTGAAAAACTAAGAGATAATATTGAAAGACTAAATAATATTCTTGAAAAAAGAACTCCTACAAAACATAAAGGTCAAGGATAGTATCCTTGTGAATGCATTAATTCCAACATTATTTACTTCAGATAAACTTAAAAAAGTGTCACATAAAATGAAATGAGAAAGTAATGATTAAATCTTTTAGACCATCAAAGGTTGCGGTGCAATAAATGAGACTATTCTCTTTTAATTAGAGGTCTCGAATTTAAGCTTTAAAAATAAAAAAAATTAATAAATAACATTTTTTCTCAAATAGAACTTTATATAACACAAATTTAAATATAATCAAATTTTAACATGACTAGAAAAGAAAAAAAAAAGATCTTTTTAGGATGTGTGAACTTGTCAGTGTGGCTGTAACTTTTTTGAGGACAGAGAGATGTAAGTGGAATTTTTTTAAACTAGAGGCCACGTGTGTACAGTAATTTCTTAACCAAATTTGTGAGGAAGTCATTGTGATTTACTACTAATAAACTATTTACAAATACTGTTGGACCTAAACAACTTTTTTTACAGAAATATAAAAATATACAGACCATTATGTCCTTTTCAACTTTCTTGGGAGTTCCAGATACAGAAAAGTGGAATATGGAATTAGGGGAAACTTATCCATAGTGATAAATTGGAGGTGACAGTTAGATTACTTTATCTCTTATTGACTTGACATAGAATTAGAAAATAATAAATGATAAAAATAATTTTATTAAATTATTCTTTGAATATAATAAATATGATATTTTGAGAAATATAATAGAATAATGATTATAATTAATAATAACAATAAATTAAAAACTAAACATAAAATTATCTTTTGATTTATAAACTGAACAAGTATGTACGAAGGGAATCATTTCTATAATTAAGTGATAACAGTTCCTCTCTAATGTCTAATGTAATATGGAGTATGTTTATTTTGTGTATATATTAATTAAGTTTTGTGTATTAATTAATTATAAGTTGTTATTAACGTCGAATTTAGGACTGATGAGAATGAACATTACATTATAAGTTGCAAAATAGAAGCTTTATACTTAAAAAAACTACTCATTTATAAAAAATAGACAATTTTCCTAGAATTATATGAAGACAAACATTTGTGTACATCTCTTTGTCCAATAAATGTTGCCCAATTCTAAGACAAAGGAATCGCTTAAAAGCCCCTTTGAGATAGCCAGCTAGCAATAGTCTTTATCTAGCTCCTCGCGAATTCTTTGTATTCTCTTATTCTCTCGTTATGTTAATAAATTAGTAAAAAATGTGACTTTTATATGAATGATTGTTCTTTGTCGTTAAATGGAAAGTTTGGGATTATAGAAGCATTTTGGAGTGGGGTCCGTGCACATTTCATTGATCGAAACAATCCATTCTATTCAAGGAATTTGGAGAACCAACAAAAATTGACTTGAGAATAAGAGTTGCAATTGAGTGAGTTGAATAAATTTGAGCAGGTCATAATGGGTCAAATTAATGAATGAGTCAAGACTCAATTCATCCCAAATTGGCTTGGATCAAGGCGGCTTGAATAATGGGTTATAAAGTGGGTCAAGATCCAATCCAACTCAACTTTTACTAAGTTTTACTTATTTTATTTATTCTTTTTTAATATGTTAGTACTTAATTAAAATATAATGTTCTTTATTCTAACTATATAAAATATATCAAATTAAAAAAAATATTGCAGAAACATTTTGACAAGATCACTATTGAATCAATTCAGGTCGCATATCAATGCAATTTTAAATGAGTTGAAAAGGTTGGATTGAGATACGTTGAGCTAATAAATGAATCCGCCCAAACTTCAACGAGTTGGATGGGTTGACAACTGCTACTTGAGAAATAACCGTCCAAACTTCAACGATTGAATGAGTTAGATATTTGACGGATTGGATTTAATTTTGTCAGCTTTACTTGAGAATCAATGATAGATAGATTTGCCAATTTTGGACCTCATTCAAAGAGATTGGCTTTCTTCTAAGCAAACTCCACTATGAGCTCGATTTAGGCCCATTATAGCAATAAAGCCCATTTCTCATATTATAAGCCCAAATTAGACTCGCCCATGATATAATCATACATGCCCAGTACGATCTTAGCTTACCCTTCAGCTTCAACTGGAAATGAAGCAAGAAGAAACCTCCCTCTAATTTGTAAGTAAATTCTTTAACATTCAATATTTGAGTTTCTTTTTCTTCTTATATTCATACTATAAAATAATGTCTGATAAAGATTCAATAAATGCAGTTTTTTTTTTTGATGCCCACTGCAGAAAGACACCATTTTCCTAACCTAAACCTCTTCTTGCTGAACAAAGTTTAAATTTTTGTCCCTTTTTTTTCATTTTCCTGTCAAAAAAAAATTTTGTGTGTTGAAATTTGATTAGTCAAGAAGTTAATACAGTGAAATCCCACAAAGGGGTTTGGGAGGTTTGAATGTATGCAAATCTTATCATTACCTTTTTGATACAGAGTGGCTGTTTCCGAAAGACATTTGGTTCAAGAATTGATTTTCTTACATTTGGTAATATGAAGCTGTCACTGTTGTACACAGCTAAAACAGTCTACAGGTTCTTGAGCTCCAAAACTACATGGGGATCTCAAGTTAGTGCAAAGAGTAAGGTAAAGAATAGGAGTGAATTCATAAGTACTAGAAAGCCTAAAGTGAAGTTAACTGAGCAGCAAAATCAAATCTTGGAAGCCATTTCAAATAGGAATTCTGTTTTCATTACTGGGTCAGCAGGGACTGGAAAGACCTATTTACTTCAGCATATCATCACTAAACTTAGGAAGATTCATGGGAAATCTCGAGTTTTCGTGACAGCTTCAACTGGGGTTGCTGCTTGTTCTCTCAATGGACAGACCCTTCATTCTTTTGCTGGAATTGGACTTGGTAATGCTAGTTCTGTGGCTTTGCTATCTAAGGTTACATTTGATAAGAGAGCGTATCGAAGATGGAATAAAGTTAGGGCCTTGGTTATTGATGAAATTAGCATGATTAGTGGTGAGGTTTTTGATAATCTTGAGTTCATTGCAAGGAGCATTAGAAGTGAAGAACATGGCTGTGAGGAGAAGATTTGGGGTGGGATACAATTAGTTGTAAGTGGGGACTTTTTTCAACTTCCACCAGTTATCAATAAGGGACAGCAGAAGGAATTTGCTTTCGAAGCTGATTGTTGGAATGCTAGTTTTGACATGCAAATTGAACTTAAAACGATTTTTAGGCAATCCGATGCACAGCTCATTAAACTGCTGCAGGGGATTAGGAAAGGGAAGTATGATGCTGAGGATTTGAAGCTATTGGATCAATGTTGCTCAAAGGTGGAGGCAGATTCTTCTGCTGTTCAGCTCTACCCAAGGATTGAGGATGTGAGCAGAGTGAACGCTGAAAGACTCGACCATTTAGATGAGGTATTGTTTCATTATCAAGCTCTGGACATTGGTGAAGATCATTGGAAGCAGCAGCTTAAGAATGGAATTGCACCTGAGTCGCTCAAATTGTGTGTAGGATCTAGGGTGCTTTTGACAAAGAACATACATGTTATTTCTGGACTCGTGAATGGTGCTACTGGTACAGTATTAGATTTTGCTGTTGTTCAAGGTAATCATGACATTTCTGGTATTTGCAGCAATGGTAACCTGCTACCTGTTGTTAGATTTGATTCTGGCCAAGAAATGATGATTGGTGTAGAAAGATGGTATGTTATGGAGGGGGATAAAGCTGTTGCGATGAGAAAGCAACTACCCCTCATATTGGCTTGGGCTCTAAGCATTCACAAGTGTCAAGGGATGACTCTGAACAACCTCCATACTGATCTCCACCGTGTTTTTGGCTTTGGGATGGTCTATGTTGCTCTTTCACGTGTTAAAAGCTTGGATGGCCTTCATTTAATCAATTTCAATCCATCAAAGATCAAGGCGAACCCCAAGGTTCTGCAATTCTATGAAAGATTGACTGCTGAGAAAGATGAACAAAAGGAAGACCATAACTGATGAGATCTAAATTTGGAAGTCGGACATGTAAACCTCAAGTAACGGTAGTAGAACTCAGGGAAGATCCTTTGATGATCTGAAATATTATGGGCCCCCCTCAGGTTATCCATGCATCTCTTCCTCTTGTACTCAATGAAATTTGTTCATTATTCGTTATGCTAGAGTTAGCTGATGACCTATATAACCAACTGTACTAACATATTTAAAGGTGGGAGCATGACCTTTATAACCAACTGTATTGACATATTTCTGTATATTTAGAATTATCAAGGGAGCTATCATCCAGCTATAGGAAGGAGTCTTGATCCATGAAAACCTAATGTACTCTTTATCAGATGAATATTTTTAGTGGTCTTACATGTTTCTTTACCAAGCTCGATCGTCACGGATTAGTGAGCTATGGTACTAATAGTTGAATGCAGTTGTTCGATATGGCTCTTGCTACGTTAAGTGTATAGGCTATGAACGTAAAACATTGTATGATAACAATAGAACGTGGACAATATAAGAATGTTTGCGAGCTATTATACGAGAGCAGTCTATGTTCCATAAGATCAAGTGGGCATGCAATTGCCCGCATAAAAACAAAGTTTTGTCATAATTAACTATTCTGAAAAGATTAGAAATTTTTATCAAGTATGGAGTATATCACAAACTTGCATAAACTGCATAATATTTTTGTAAAGTTTTGCGATAGCCTGGAACAACCCAAATATGGAGTAAAAGTGAATTAACAACAATTCAAAAGTATTGATATTCAACCGTAAATACAAGAAAAGACAAGAAAGAAATCGGAGTTTAGAAGCAAACAATCATTTATCAGACTTCCAGTACAAACATAAAAGATAGCAATGGAAGCAATACCGTCACCCTATCCAAACCATCACCGCCCACAAGAAAGGAAAAAACGATGAAATAAATGTTGGATAGCATGCACAATAAGACTTGATAAAAAAATGTAGCTGCAACGCAAACACTTCTTATCAGAAGGTTGGGCGAGATGACCGACTCTTTGAATTCGAATGATCAAACTTCATGATGGCCTCAAGGTTCTGAAAACAGTTAAGTGCCCTTGCCTGCAAATGGAACAATCAGAAGCTGAGAAGATAGTTATGAAACTGAGACACTGTACAAAAACATGGTTGAGGAAACCCAAGTTGACTACTTGGGCTCTGGTTGAAGTCAAAATATATATATATATATATATATATAGGGAAGACCAAAATATTCGGAGGACTCTTCTGATAAACTCAAAAATATGTAACCGACCCTGCTCCTGCTACAACATTTGCACATTTAGATGCTACTACCATTCCACAATGCATTTTTATGTTATTATTTTAGTCGTTTCGACAACCCCAGCTTATCCTATCTTAATTACCACAACTTCCCTGTTCGACAAAAGTTTTGCATTTGTATACAATAATCGGATTGTAGCGGGTATAGTTTAGTGGTAAAAGTGTGATTCGTTCTATTATTCCTTAAATAGTTAAAGGGTCCTTTGTGACTTTGAACCCGTTCTTTCCGTGACCCCTCTTAAATGATATGAGACAGGAGATCCAACTTAACACCTTTTGAGTGAGATTTTGAGAAGAGTTGCTCTTTGGAGAGCACAATATGATGAAAGTTGTTTCTGATACAAAAGTTCCTATAAAAAAAGTCACATATTGCGCATTTACCGCTTTCGAATTTTTGAAATTGGATTTAGACTTTTATCGACTTATTTCATATCATGGTTCAGATGTTAAAAATCAGTGATACTCTAGGTTGGGGGTAGGCCCTGGGGGAGAAGTTATATATATATATATATACACACACACATATCTATATTTTGAAAACTGGTAATTTTGAAATATATTTTTGTACTCAAAGAAAAATTAATAGAAGGGGAGCTTGGCACAATGATAAGTGCTGTACTGCAACCACTAGGTCATTGTTTCAAGCTATGAAAACAACCTCTTACTGAAATGCAAAAGTAGTAAGATTATGTACATATACCCAATATGGTCCAGGGCCATAAGTAATGAGAGCTTCGTGCAGCATACTATCCTTTTGTTCATATGTAATTTAAGACACTCCAGACAGTAACATCATCATTTGTTCCAATCATAAATATGACAGTAAGTTTGAACAGATAAGGACAAGCATTGGTAATTAATTTCTTAGAGAGGCTACGGAAGGAATGGTAACAAAATAATATACCCAGTGAAATCTCACTAAATGGGGTTTGGGGAGGGTAGAACGTACGTAGACCTTACCAATACCTCATGGAGATAAAGAGACTATTGCCGAAAGATCGTCGGCTCAAGTGCATCAAACCCAAGTAAAAGATAAAGGAAGCAATGAAGAAGAAAAGCAAGTGTAAAAAAAAAAAAAATGCAAAATATGATAATAGGAATACAATAAACAACATAGAGCAAGAACTACAAGGGTATGATTAGTATTGCGACAAACACTAACAAGCCTAAACTTTCGCAAGGCAAGACGACACCCCACCCCTACTAATCGTCTACCGTAATACGCGATATCTCCATTTTTTTTCTGTCTAGAGTCATGTCATATAACACAGGTCATAGGGATTTCCTCATTTTTTTGTCCCCAAACTTCCTACCCGTAGGGTTTGAAGGTCAAACCTGAATATATATGTTTGTTTGTATTCTTTCTACTAGCTTATAGATACTTTTATCTTTCAATGTAACTATAATTAATAAATGAAAGACATTTGAGTGTCATCTTTCCTCTAAGCTTCTTTTTATTTCATGTTTCTTTTCTTTGCTTTTGGTGCAGTTATAAGAGGTCATTGATTAAACAGAAACATAACCCCCACTAGGGGTGGCATAGATCACTGAAAGTCCAAGCCGAACCGGGAATTGGGTATTCGGTAACCGGTATGGCAGTTGGAGTAAATTTCAGAATATTGGTAATTTGGTAACCAGTACTACCTAATAGCCAAGTACTAACTTTATCAGCCTTTGAACAAGAGGAACAATTCACCAGTACTGCCAATAAGGACATGTTATAGCTTAAGAGTATTTAAGGACTGCTCTAAACCAGTATCTCCTTTTTAATACTAGCAACACTTTGTCAAAATATACAAGAAGAGTGGTAGACTCCTTATATTAACGAATGAATCTAACGCTCCAGGAAAATAACTCCACAGCAATTTCTCATGCTTCGGGCAAACAATTTAGGAGCAATTGTCAAAGCTAGTTACCTATAGCAATCAAGCTTCAAATCTAGTCTTCCAAAATTTTCATGCTTTTGGTTGCAAAAGAAGCTCAATCTTAATTTTGGGATGAATTTGGATTTTAGCTGTTTCCCAAAATTTATACAGCCAAACCGATTCCACCTTCAATACGTAATTACTGAATTACCCTACCAGAATTTACAGTACCAAAGTTTGATTTATCATACATGACAGAACTTTGTAAATACCAAACTGAAGGGGATCGGGTGAGAGTGATTCATACCTTCCAACATCTTCTATGCAAAAGAATACGGTTGATTTCTTCCAATCTAATAATTACTAGCCTAAAAGTTGGTCTTCTTGATGGTTGCTCCTCCCAGCAATCCTCAATTAATCTGTTGAAATAACCACTTTAAATACAATTGAAGGAAATTGAAAGGAACACAAGGAGACTTACTCTCTCAGTCCATGAGCATAGAGCTTTTGTGAAGCCTTAAAGGGAGGGCGTTCATTCGCAACATATGCTTTGGCAACCTCAATTTCCTGCTTCATGGGAAATGGTGGACAGCCTTCAATCATCTGTGGAATGTAAAGCATATTAGGACATATACATGTCTAAAATATCGTATGGCCCTCTAAAACATTAAGGGATTTACAAGGGTGCTGGAACAGTGGGGGTGTTCTGAGTGGTCTAATAAGGTAGAATAAGTATAAATTTGCAAGAAGTAAAGAATAGGGGACAGTAGATGGCAATACAATCTTTTTAGACACAATAAACATCGGCTGCGAAATATGGAGGAACCCATTGGTTTTCCTTTTTCCTCCATGAGATGAGATCTAGAATGCATGCATAACAATCTGTTGGCAGCTACACGTTACGCATCAAAGTTCAGTTACATAAAGTAAAAAACCGAAATATCTACAAAGCAAGAAATGATAGCCAACTCTCCATGGACAAACTAGTAATATTTTCTCTTCCAGACAGGGGACAACTGGAAAATGTTTTTCATTAGTTGATGCATGAGAGAAAAGTACTAAGAACTAGAAGAGCTTACCTCCTGTAATATCAAAGCAAATGAGAAAACATCCACCTTGGTATCATACTCCTCATGCTTAAGAACTTCTGGAGCAACATATCTCCCTGTAACCAATTGTTCAATTCAACTTGTTATTCTCATAACTATAACATTAGAATTTTATTCAACACCAATTGCCATGCTAAAAACATGCATATAAAGGCCCATAGTTCTACAAATGATTAAATAGGAATATTAAACAACAACAACATACGCAGTGGAATTCCACAAGTGGGGTCTGGGGAGGGTAGAATGTTCGCAGACCTTACCGCTACCTCATAGAGATAGATAGGTTGTTTCCTGGATTAAATAGGAATATTATCAACTAAAATTTGAGGCAAGCAATACTTATGCATATTTTTTCTAGAATAACTTTCTAATTCTCCTCTTCAAATTATATTGCCAAATGATCAAGGAAATAATTCTTTTGATGAATAAAAAGAAACCAAGATACCCTTTCCAACCCAAATCCTATAGTTTCATTCACTAGCAAACCATTTAAGTGTTCAAATTAAACTGGTCAGTACTTGCTCGCAAAACATTCAAGGACCATATGCTGAACTTTAGAGAGGACACTAGAGGTAAAAATGTGTTCTATTAAAATTAAAAGGAAAAGTAGGACCCTGAGAACTTTTTGAACCTAAAGCCAGGTCTGTATACGTTTGCAAAAAGAAAAAAGGAACAAAAGATAGGAGTAACTAAAAAATGACAACAAAGTAGAAAGTGACAATCATAGCGTGAATATATTTCTTTAACAACATAAAATGCTGGGACATACATGAATCCTCTTTACACACCAATGGTCTATCTTCCTTGACAGTTTTGGTGAATTTCAACAGCTTACTCAGTCCAAAATCTGCAACTTTCAGATGTCCAGAATCATCCCGTAATATGTTTCTGTCATTTCACTCAGAAATTAAAAGTTTTCCAGACATTTGACAGGCTTACTTCAACCACTAAAGAACAAATAAAGCACGTGACTGGGAAACAGCCAGTAAGACTAACATACTCAGGCTCCAGGTCTCGATGAATTATTGCTTCAGGTTTATGCTCATGCAAGTAGTTTATTCCTCTGAAAATGTACGCAAATAAGACAGTAAGAGACCTATAGATGCAACTCTACGAAAGACAATGCCAGATTTCTCTACATATTTATGTACACAGCTTCTGAAACTGATCATGAAGCTGTGCCACTACTTTGCTTTCTAATGAAGATTTATAATCATTATGGAGCCCCGAAGGCCAGCACTATGCTGTTGAGACTTGAGATCACCAAAGTTGAATAACTTATAACCCAATGGTGAAAAGATATGAATGCATGAAGAGATACAAAATGAAGTTAATAATTCCAAATTATACATAAAATTGGAGAATCTGTAGTTAGTGCTCCTGTAGTAATGTCCATTTACCAGCAGGCACCTTTGGAAAATTCAAGTGCCTGGTGACGGCATTGTAATACTAATAAGATTGGAAATTCAGCACATCAACCAGTAAACTGACCTTGCAATATCCAGTGCAAACTTCACAGCCAATAATGGCTTTAATGCACCTTTCCGTTTCAGGAATGCACGAAGATCTCCCTACAAACAGAACAGAATCAACAGGATACTTTAGGTCACAAAAGGCTTTAATGACTTTAATGAATTTAGTTGACTTCAATAATGGAGAATATTTCCTTTGATCAACAAACAAAACAAAACCATGGCTTTAATAATGAAATAATATGTGTGATTTACTAAGTTATTAACAACCTTGTATGTAGTAGTTTGTTGATACTTAACCATCAATTATACTATTTTGATGCTATGGTCATTCTTAATTTTGATTTTGTGATAATTTGAAAGCAAGTGCAATAATTTCTTGGTACTGTGATATCATAGCAAGATTCTGGAGATAACTCCAGGAAGTGGTAGAGTTGTTCTTTTAATTCAAAAGTACCTTAGGCAGATACTCTGTGATGATCATCATTGGGCTACTCTGTGTCACAGCACCAAGAAACTGGACTACATTTGGGTGGCGTATCTGCTGTAGTAAGGCAAGCTCATCCCTAAATGCCTTGCTGAAAAACCAGTTAGAAAACAAAGGAAAGAGTCATTAGTAATTTTTTATGAGCTCTCTAATGAGGAATGTTCTAATTCAAACATCACAGATGGTCTATGACCAACCCACACTTTATCTTCATCGGTGAACAATTCTTCACCAAGTTTCTTAACAGCAACCTCAGTTCCACGCCACAGAGCAACACAAAACGTACCCTACAACAATTTAACATGAAATGTTTAAACATCTGAAATGAAAATATATTGCAGTGTTGAAACTTCATCTATTTTAACCTCAGATACATAGCAAAAATGACAAGAAATATGACTTTCATCGAATACGGCTTTCCGCAAGAAATAACAGATAGGATAAAAGCAAATGCCAGATAGTTTCCAAACAAATACAATTATAGCAGCAGATACTTCATTCAACCCCAAAATTCTTGATCTACTTATCGGTAACCTACTTCACAAATATGTGGAGACATTTTCTTGATCACAAACTTTTCCCTCTTTAAAAGGTTAAGGTAAGATATTTTAGTTTTCACTTTATGTTATCTTAGTGCTGACCTAGCATCTTGTTATTCCTACGTCTTCAAATTTCCAAACTATCATTTTAAACCTTCTCCTCTGAATGTCTCTGCTAGTCGAGATTAGGCCATATATGCCATGATGGATGAATAACATTTGGAATGGGTAAATAATGAAACCTAAACAAAATTTGGTGCTGTATATTTGCGGCAGGTTGATCAACTAAGATAACTAAAGGGGAAACAAACTTTGGCAATAAACTTGAAAAACAGGCCAGTATACTTGTTACCAAAGGCAAGCATCCCATTCTGAAAAATCAACAATAAATCAGCTGACATCTAATGCGATAATACAACACAAATAACAAAAGGGTAAAGTGTGCAATGATCAAATAAGCATAACTACCAAGTAAAAGAGAAAAAGTTGTTACCTTTGTTATGTTCACACTATTACTAAAATCAAGTTCTCTTGGATCAATTTCATACTCTGGTATTTCACGCACACTTTCTACATGCATGGGAGCCACCTAAAGTAGAAAGTAAAACAGAGAAGGTAAATGCTTATGCCATATTTCCATAGTGCAATTGGATATGATAATCTATTGTCAACACATACCGCAGGTTTTGCTCCATGTACTTCCAAAAGTTTGACTACATCGTTATTCTTGTAATATATTGCATCTGCAAGAGGCTATTTAATCATACTTTATCACTACAGAATTATACTGTGAGTAGCCAAAAATAAACCTGAACAGAACACCACACACATGTTCTACATTATAGACATCAGAGCACAATTTGGAGACTAACTCAGTTCACAAAGCAATCACTGTACTAATGATTGAACACTATAAAGACTTCATAAATCTTCTCCAGTAACAGATGTCCACCTTTGTCTAAATTTGTAAAAAAACCAAAAAGTTAGAACATCTGTATACAGCTTTCACGAGTTCAATACAATAAGCTTAAAAGAATAAATTAAACTCTGTTGTGATGGATCAAATTATCAATTACTCTAATAGTATTTTCTTTTACCTTTATAAACATAACATGTAAGTCATATTAACCTTGACGTTTGGCTTATCATGCTTAGAAACCCTTCTTGAAAGCTCACCAAACGAGCTCCACCCATCCAAAAGAATATCTAACAAGGTTATGGCCATTGCACCCAATTATATATATTTCCTTGCTCCAAGACACCCTATCTATTATCTATGCAAAGATAGGCATTAACTGAGTTAAATATAAGCAAAAAAGGCTGCAATTCCTCGAAGGAATTTGCAAATGACTAACAGTTTGAAGAGTTGGAAATTTAGACTCGAAGCAACACAGGAGGAATGAAAATGCTGGTGAATCACTTATCGAATCAGGATTGAGGAAAGTGGGAATGGAAGTATTCCCAATATATCATTACCCAAAATGTACTTTAAATCTACTGGTTTAATCAGCTTTTACGCGTATATGCAAGTTAGTGCTAGCTAATTACGGAGAAATAATGAATTATACCGTACTGCCCCAGCGATCCATGGCATCCACCCGAGCGCCATTTTTGAGCAGAAAATCAACTACATCAGCGTTGCCTTGGCAAGCGGCAATATGCAACGCAGTTCGTCCATCAATATCCGTGTAGTTCACACTGGTACCGGAATCCAAAAGTTCCTTCATACCTTCCAAATCACCGTCGTTAGTCATATACATTAACCTCAAACCGGAATCAACATCTCCATCGACTTCATGGCCGGCGGTAACTGAGTCGTCGATAACGCCGTCTTTCTCCGGCGCCAGAGATGATTGTCTGCCCAGCGGAAACCTTGACTGCGACTTTGACTCCATATGGAAAAAATTCAACAGTTTTCGTAATTTTTGATTCGAGTAATTGAAGAACTCGAGAACGTTCTAGAACAATCTATCTCAAACGAATCAACGAAAAGAACAAGTAAGAAGCAAAGGTGGATGCTGGAGTTTGAATTTTCGTTGAGAAGCATAAAGGTAAGACAAATGCTTTACTTAAAGTGCCAAAGTTGGACAATGTAAATGCAGGCCATACATTGTCTTCTGAAAATGGTGACTAAGAAGATCTCTTGTTATTTGGGTTGGGCTGAAAATTGTCTAATAATCTAGCACCTGGTGATGGATCCTCTTCCAAAATGGAAAAATTATGCCGACAAACAACTAATTAATTAGCTAATATATCTATAACTGAATTAATTATAAATTAAGACAAATATCTAGTTGTAATTATTATTTCTAATTCACTCAATTTATATAAATGTTGTGGGTAATTATATAAAAATTATGAGCGGATCAAATGGTATAGTAAAATACAAACTGTATAGCGAATTATACAAATGTTATATATAAATTATATAGCGAAATATATAAACACTATGCAAAAATTGTGAATTGTATAGCAGAATTATATAAACATATATAAATATTGCGCGAATTATACAAATGTCACTATAACTATAATTATGAAATGTAATTACCTAAGATATAACTATACAACATAATTGAGGTATGTTTAAGTGGTTGTATGAGGAAATTCCTCTTTTAAAATTATTTTCATTTTTTTGATAAAATTTTTGGGTAAATAAGTAAAATACATACCTAAATACAATTTTAAAATTTTCAATAATAATTTTAAAACCTCAAAATTTTAAATCATCAATTTTAACCGTAAAATTTACAATCAAATGAGAACTTAAAATATATTAGTATTTTCAAATCTCTATACTTCTCTACTCTATAATGACTATTGAAGTAATAGAAGATAATTTAATATGAACTTGTATTTAGAAATGTAATTATTTTTTATTATTTGATATTGAAGAAATAAAATTGCTTATAATATATTTAAACCAACCTTCAAATACGAGGGATGATTTTCTCATAAAATGAAAATTGTGTGCTTTCATCTTCTTTTAGAATTAATATCAAGAAATTTTTCTTAAATTATTTATAATTCACCTGTTGAATGATTAAATTATACAACATTAGTATGTTTTTACTATTTTCGATCTATAATATTTTGTTGAAGTATTTTTATACTGACAAATAACATAATGAACAATTTTACTCTCGTTATAATACGAACTAGTGTTAAAAATATATGAATTATCTATTAGAAAAAAATATTAAATTGTGGAGAAATTAAGAGAAAAAATGATTCTGTCCACTAGAATGTAAAAATGATTGAATTGACTAATATATCGAATAATTTTGTCATGAATTAATCTTGCACCAATTAACACGCCGAATTAGGGGTGTGCAACGGGTTTGAGAACCACCCGGACCGCCCAAAACCGGACCGGACCGCCCAAGAACCGACGGTTTTCGAGGGAATCGATCCGGTCCACGGTTCCAATTATTTGGAACCGACAAATAACGGGTGGATGGGCGGTACGGTGTGAGAAACCACCCATCCATCCACCCAGATCGATAAAATATATATAATTTTATTTTATATAATTTATATTGTTCATTCTTAAATTTTTTATATAAAACTATGGTGTA
>JAOTQR010000097.1:20481248-20493589 GCA_025774065.1 Solanum ossicruentum | reverse complement strand
GTGGTCCGCGGTCAAGATTTTTCAGAACCGGTATATAGCGGGTGGTTCCTGGGTTTGATAGAAAAACTGCCCACCCGAACCATGCTCACCCCTACGCCGAATTGTTAGTACAATAGTAATTACTTGTCAATATTTGGCTGCTAGACAAATCGTCGTTATCAAAATGGACATGATTTTTTTTTTTTTGCTAAAATCATTGAAGAATTACATTTGGATTTCTTTTTTTCCCCTTTTAGAAGAATCTTTGATATAAAATGTTACTCCATTTTAATAGTATCGAGTATACTTTAACAATAATTATAATATATAGAGTAAATCTTATAAATAAAGAAATATTTTCAGAGTTAGTATAATTTTTGTTAATAATTAAATTATTATTTACAGATTATATTTAAAGATATTATTTATTTTCAAGTTTACATACTATCATTTAATTTGTTTTTTATTATTAGTCATTTTTTTTTCTTTTTTTATATGTAGTATCTTTTGTTTATGGGGATTGACTTTTTAGACGAAAGTTTTCTGGAAATAACCTTTCTATCTCTATGATGTAGTGAAAAAGTATGCGTACATTCTATCATCTCCAGATCCCACTTCTAAGATTTCACTGAATATTTTGTTATTATATTTGTTTTCAAAATGTTATATATATACACACATACATGTACTTATGTCCGTATGTATCTTTTGATGGGCTAATAGTGTAAGAAATTCTTATACTATCAATATTATATTTGAGTTTGAATTATATATATGTTTATCATATTATATTTGATTGTTATAACAAGTAAATTTCTTTATTTAGAAACTATAATTTTTTAGATATAGATATTTTTAGATGACCTTCTTGATACTAACAATTATTTGGCATCACTTAAAATCTTCATTTGTGTCTATAATAATTATTTGCCATCTAAAAATAAAAAGTTATATCTCAAAATATCTTTATTATTCTATTTACTTGTTTCGTATTGTGTGACGTTTTCATTGGAGGGCTCAATTTTATTTCTGATTCGGGATATGTTATTGTTATTAGTATTTGCAAAGTATTTTTTTAATTTTAAAATAAAAAATTTAAAAAATCAAAATTAATTTTTTCTGAAATTCAGAGTGATTCTTTTTTTTTTTCTCTTCCAAATTCTGACTGGGAAAAATGATAAAATATATAAAGTAGTAGGAGAGCCTGAACAATCTAGGGCTTGAAAGCAGTTTAGCAAGTTCTCAGTCTTCTTTTGACAAAACCCCCAAAGCGCCATAAAAGGAGTATTCATGAAAATTCCTTTGTTGTGATTCCGCACGCAACACCCAACCATCCTCCAGTCTCCATTGTTATGCCCGTTATGGAAACTGAGAACTCAAACACCTCTCGAGCTGAAGAACTCAAGCAACTCGCGAATGAAGCATTCAAAGGTAAACAAAACAAGCTTTCAACCTCCTTGTTATTATTATTATTATTATGGCTATTACCGAATAATAACTCTATTTTCTGATCTCAATGTGTGTTTTCAGCGCACAAGTATTCGCAAGCTATTGATCTGTATACACAAGCGATTGAGTTGAACGGTGAGAATGCGGTGTACCATGCTAATCGTGCCTTTGCTCATACTAAATTGGAGGAGTATGGAAGTGCAATACAGGATGGAACTAGAGCTATTGAAATTGATCCTAGATACTCAAAGGTAAGGAATTGAATTGTTAAAATATAGGAAAAGAATTGTGCTTTCTTTGTTCCTCTTACTGTGTGATTAATTGCTGAGGTTGCAGGGTTATTATAGGCGAGGAGCTGCATATTTGGCAATGGGGAAGTTCAAAGAAGCACTCAAAGATTTTCAACAGGTTGGTATTGTTTTTTGTAACTTCTTTCACTCATATCAGCTGCAAACTGCTTGTGTATTGTCATTGCTTTAGATTAGGTACAAAGGAATATGTTGAGAGAAAACATTGTTTATGCTACTAGCAAACACATTTAGAAGAGAAAATGATGACATACCAGTGACATTGTATGTGTACTATGTTATTTATGACCTTTAAGGTTCCTTGTCAATTCTATATTCTAGCACCTTCCAGATGTACGAGATAAGTTATCTGGAAATACTAACAACATTTGATATCAAATTCAAGTGCAATGACATGTTGCTTGAAATCAACACAGAAGGAAAAAGAGAGTCAGAGTATGTCTTAAATTGCAATTCGTTTAAAGTCATTAACAGTAAGTTGGTGCAGGTCTGGCTTGTCCTTTTGGTGCATAATCATGAGATACTTATATATAAACAAGAAGGAAATTGGTTGCAAAATGGGGAAGTATTGAGAAATGCTGCTTCTGCTCTCTAGTTACTGGATCAGCAAGTGAGAATTCTAAGGCAAAATTTTGGGAACATTAAGACAGACATATGATAATGAAACCATAGTGCAAATAATATAATATGGTGAAGGTGAATACTAAAGTTGATATTTAAATGTAACTCAGGGTGCAAATAACATAAAGGTGAATATACAATTTGTTTCATTGCATGTGAACTGATCATTAGGTTAATTCGCAGTTTATCACAGCACTGGATTTTTGGTCTCTAGCTTAGCCACCACATAGAAAGATTTGTCTTTATGATGCACTGGAAAAAATGTTTCAAATGATACTTGATATCCAAGTTATGCGCACTTGTAAACATTTTTAGTGTTTTGAGAAGGAAGCGATATCAAGTAATCTTTTTGAACTGTTGTTTTCCTTTGAGAAAGGGTATCAAATTTATTAGATTGTCTCAATAGTGATTCTTGATTGTTTTTCCTTTCTTTATGGGCCATTAAAGTGGCAAATATTTGGAGAACTTACCTAGATAATCTTGTTTTGGAAGTGGTTTTCTTTGGTGTCTCCTCTGCATTATAGGCTTTCTATATGCTGTCTGCATCTCTCTTTTGAAGCCTGCCTTGTAGTTTTCTGCAGAAGGTGTCCCCTGTTCTCTAATCAGAGTATGCTGGAGGGTGGAATTGTTTACCAATCTACTAACTTCTGGGATGTGTTCTTTTTTGTCTCAGGTCAAGAAGTTATGTCCAAACGACCCAGATGCTACCAAAAAATTGAAGGAATGTGAGAAAGCTGTCATGAAGCTAAAATTTGAAGAAGCTATTTCTGTCCCAGAATCTCAAAAACGTTCAGTAGCTGACTCTATTGATTATCACTCCGTAGGTAAGATAGCTCCAAGCGGATATTTCTCTCTCATATTATGCTCATGGAAAGTACCTCGGTCACAGAGTAAATTTCTTTGCGGAGCATTGCTTTGCATGACATTTTCTTGTTTCATCTATGGCTATAGTTGCTGGATAATGTTCGTACATTACATGTCATGGCATTTCACAATGTGCATGGGACATGTAATGGAAAAATGCTTCTTTCCCTCTCCTTTCTTAATTCAATGCTGCTTGTTGCCATATACATTTGATTCATTAATTGGGTTAGGGGTGGGGTCAGAATTGCTCAATATCCTCGAAATGTTGAATTTATTGCCATGAGATTTACTTATTAGTAGGGATTTGCACCTCTTTTGTGAAGTCTGATGTATCCGTAGTTTAGTTCTGCCATTTAGTTCTCACTTCTTTGTCTTTAGGGTATTGGTTAGATTCTTTTTGTTGAAAAGTTTGATATATGTGGGGACATCAATTTTGCTGAGTATAGATGGGAGAAAATATTGATTTGTCCATTGGGAACATTTTTATTCTCTTTCCAACCTCTTTCAAATGCTCCATTTGAAGTAACCATAACAAGATAAAGAATAAATCCCTTTGATCTCTTATACATTATCATTTGGTTGCCGAAGATGATATGTTATTTGCTTACAGTGTGCGAGAATATAAAAATATTACAAGATGTTCACGAAGTACTTCCGATTACTTAGTTTTGAACTTCTAATTTAGCCATTGCTCACACTTCGTGTCCCTCCAGGAAATGCTAAACCCTCTAACTCAAATTTTGGCTACTACTACATTAGATTTTTAGTTAACTGACCGCCTGAATTGAACATGGTCTTGTCCCCTTAGATTATTCAACAATAAACGTTCATTTCAACTAACAAGACAAAAATAAAAATTCTAAGCTTCAACTTTCCACCTTTAATGTTAGTCCATATAATTTTCCTTCTTAAAAAAGTAAATGTTAATAGTAAAATTTACCTATTTCATCCTTATAGGGTCGGGCCCTGGCTCATCATATGTTTCCACCAAATTAACTGCTGTATCAGCGGCAGCAGCACTAATGGCATTACTGGTGTTTAATATGGGGACTAAGGCAGCCACAATGGTGGCAGCAGCAGCTTTGGCAGCTTTATTGGTGGTATTGCTAACATTTCAATGGGGACGTTGCAGTGATGGTTTCTTTACCAAGAGTCGAACACTTGAATTAGGTTCGAACCTTTCTTAGAAAAAAAGTTGAACTAGTAAATAACCCAAGTTAGTGGTACTCCCCGAAAAGGACATCTATCATAATCAAAATAGTTGAACTAGGACCAGTTGCAAACTGGACCAAATGCTCGTATTTTAATTCACATTGCATTGCATTTTGATTGAAAATTTTTCATGTTTAATTGATATGTTCTATGTATGAAATTACTAGGAGCATGTTATTCCAACTAAAACCATTCCTCTATATTCAACTATGTTGTGCGGACTCTTCGTTTTTGCCTCCGAACCCGTCTCAACACCGTGCGGGTGCGGACGCGGGGTGTGTCTCCGATTTGATCAACCCCATCCGGATACTTTGACTAGAGTCAAGAATTCAAACGACGACATTTTTGGAGGTTCTAGGGTTTTAGGGTTCTTGTTCCTTCATCGCTTGAAGGAAAAAAGAGAAGAGAGACGAGAGGAGAGGAGAGGGGCTGCGGCTCTTAACATTCTTGGAGGAGAAAAGAGAAAAGAGAAGAGAGAGGAGAGGAAAGGAGCCGCGGCTCTTAATGCCGCCATTTTTTCAGCAATGTTAAAGACTCCGTCGTTTCAGCAATGTTAAGAGTTGCGGCTCTTAATTCGACTTAGGGTTGTTGAGTTTTTCTAAAATGTCTTATTTGTCCTTTATGGGCTGCATGTTGCAATTTAAATTATTTCAATATTTAGGCCCAAAGTTATAAGAATTTTGTTTTTATTTTTGGGTAGAATTCCTTATACACCCTACAAATTATATATATACATCTACTAAATTCAACAAAATATCTTTTATTTTATAAAATATCTTTCTATATAATAAATGTATAATGAATATTTATTCCATAAATATACCAAAAACATGATAATAAATTGGCGTTGCCAAAAATTATATTCATTGCATAAGCAAATGTAATATTCTATATATAAAAAGTTAATATATATATATATATTTAATAAACAATATTTGCAGAATATCTCTCAAATTTAGAATATCGTTGTCACTCTATTTTTATAAGGTTGATTTTCTTTAGCGGAACCCCTCGCACCTATATCGGCACCCCCAAATCTTAAAATTTAGAATTTGCCGAATTCAACTCTTGAATTCGCACCGTCTCAGATACCGCTCCCAAGTCCGAGCAACTTAGATATTCAATGTTGTAAGTAGTTATTTGCTTCTTTTGGCCTTTTCTGAAGACCATAGAAGTATGGTGTGGACTCTTCCAATCTCTCTTAATGGATCTCTTCTATCAATCACTGGTTTAGGTGTCTTGACTAGAGTAGCACATCACCCTTTACTTTCTAATAAGTTAGTACTGTATCTATACTCAGAGCAACTTACAGTTTTTTGTCCCATTATTTTTTGATATGTTTCTATTCTTCGGTGACATCTTTTATTGTATTTTATGGGGAAGCATTTCTGTGTGAAGCAAGACAGCAATGTAATGCTATGTGAGTCTCCTTTTGAACTTCAGGCGTGGAGTTTTTAGCTGCCCCTTGCTGAGGACATTCATCCGTTGTCTTATGCTTTTAGGGGTTTAGTAGCTTTAGAGACAAATTATGAGGGGGTTAGTTATGCAGAAGGTTAGTAACAAAGAGATAGTAATGCAGGAGTTATTCTTGTTGAACGTTTAGTCTGATATCTTGCCAATTAGTGTACAATGTATTGTATAAAGTATGTTTTTACTTTTTACAACAAAAAAGAGTGTGTTTACAATTATGATGTCATTTTAATGTTTTTAGTCCATGGATTTGCTAATACCCGCATTCTTATTCCACATACATAGACCAACATACTTATGTGGCATCTTTTCCTTTAGTCTGGCCCCAAAAGAATGTCACCTTACTATAACTAGAAACATTTTAACTTAAAAATTTCCCTTGTATCCTTAATGAAATGATTTTAAACCACACAAATATTTAAGGATTGTTTTAGATGACAAGTTCAAAAGTCTTTCTGTTTTTCATAAACACCATGCCAAGTTAAACAATGCCACATAAAATGGGACAGAGGGAGTATTATTTATGAGAAAAAGAAAAGTTGCAAAAAGATTATGCTGAAACCATAAGTAGCAAGCATTGTGTAAATTAATGCTAGATTTTATGCAAAGATTAAATCTCCTTAATCCTCCTGTGTTATATAATTGGCATTCATTACGTCCTGTATTAGGAGCTTATTCTGTAATTATACACTTACCAAAATCTATTACGTTGTAATTGCTATATATTTCCAATCAAACTATCCCTTGCTGTTTTAGCTTTATGTATGTGGTAGTTGCTAGTTTGCCGGTCCTATTTTGCCTTTCTTGCCTGTTAATGTAAAGACTCTTTAGGAGGATTGGGCATGTGGATGTGTGAATGTTCTGATTCTTCCTTTCTGTTATTTGTCAGCTCTGTTTTCATATGATATTCATAAATCTTAGAGGTTGTGTGACACTTTTTTTTCCCCACAATTGGTGTCTCTACATAGTATAAGACCACGTCTTGGTGTCAAGTCTGTGCTGGGGAACTCGCAATTTGTCAGTGCTTTAGCAATACCGTCTCTACTTCATCTAATCCAGTTAATGAGAAATCTGCTGCCTTTGTTTCACCTGTATTTACATGTCAACTTGGTTCTTTAAATCGTAGAAGTGGAGCCTCAGTATGCTGGTGCAAGAATAGAGGGGGATGTTGTAACATTAGATTTTGTGAAGAAGATGCTGGATGACTTCAAAAACCAGAAGAATTTACATAAGAGGTATGTTTCATTTACATGGTTGTAATCTTTTCTTTATTTTTGAAATAGAAAATTGTCAAAAATACCCTTGAACTATTGGAAAGGGCCACATTTATCCTCCATTTCATTTTGGTAGCAAAACTACCGTTGCCGTTAGCATAAGGGACCACAAATACCATTCTGCATAACGGAATAATTTTTGTGCTGACATGTCACATGACGTGGCATCCACCTAGGATATAACCCACCACTTAGAACGTCCAACTAGGATTTTTCTCTTTTAAATGTTTTTAAAGATCCACTGGACACAAAACTGATGAGATTCTCTGAGAAGCAAATTCAAAAGACTCAAGAGTAGGTGTTGTTAAATGGGTAGAGATTGAACCATAAAATTGAAATAATACTTGACGAAATTGATCGAAAAACTGAAAGTATTTAAGATGCTTAATGGTTGAAACAATCCCCATTTGTGTCACATTTTCGTTGAAATTATTCCAAAATGAAAGCTAAAGCAGTAAAGTGACAAAAGTAAAATGTTTCTTTTTAATCTGGGAGAAAAGCTGATGAGGATGAGTTTGGAGAAGAGTTCAGGGTGGCCAGGAGAGAATCTCAATCATGGGGAAGACAGAGTGTCCAACATAGGCACAAAGATGGATGCCAAGAGCATCCAGAATCATCGACATACGAGTCGAGTGTTGTATAATGTCAAGTATCGAAGAATGCCGAATCCATGGGCTAACACCAAAACTCTCTCGCCGGAACCTCTGACTTGAACTTTGAGAGAATCTAAAAGGGTTTGACCCATTTGAGTTTTTGTCTTGATTTCTTTCAATTTTGTGATCAATTTTTTTGTCAAGTTTTGTTTTGATCTTGGTTCAATCGCTATTGGCAACACCTATTCTTGATTCTTTTGGATTTGCTTCTTGGATATTCTCATCAATTTTTTGTCCACTTGGTTTGTAAAAACATTTAAAAGAGAAATCCTAGTTGGACATTCCAGGTGGTGGGTTATATCCCAGTTAGATGCCACGTCATGTGCCATATCGGCACAAAAATGATTCCATTTAGTAGAAGAGTATTTGTGGTCCCTTATGCTAATGACAAGGGTAGTTTTGCTACCAAAATGAAACAGAGGTATATGTGGTCCATTTCCAATAGTTCGAGGGTATTTTTGACTCTTTTCCATTTTTGGAATGCTCCTTACTCTTTCAACAATTGCTATTTTTTGATAGGTATGCCTACCAAATAGTACTGCAAACAAGAGAAATGTTGCGATCATTGCCCTCCCTTGTTGACATTGTTGTTCCTGAAGGGAAACACTTCACTGTATGTGGTGATGTACATGGTCAGGTAATGAATATCCTGATGACGATGCCTTTTTATGGTTTGTAGCTGTTATCTTTATCATTTGCTTATCCTTTTTGTTCTCTTCCAATTTCATTTCACCCCCTTAGCACATGATTTTTATTTCAGCATATATATATTGACCAAGGCACAGCCTGAGAACTTTCTGGTGTTTGCTAGTGGTGCTCCTATTTGCAAAAATAGCTAAAACATAAATTTCTTGTTTCTTTCAAAATTTGCTGCTTGGTTCATCGATCTATTACATTAAGGTGGATTCCTTTTTGTCCAAAAAAGGGATGTGAGTGGCTCTCAGGTGGCTCCGACCTGCAAGCAATTTGAAGGTGCTGGAACCTATTCAAGATCATGGGCATTTTCCCTTTGTCATCTTTGTCCTAGTTGCCCCCTCCCTAATTGAAGAACGGAGATCCTTCTGAGCTGAAATACTACTGCTATGCCATTTAATTCATAAGGCTTATATTCCATATCTGAAGCGCAGGCCCGCCCTCTTATACTTCTCGTCCCACTTGTGAAACATCCCAGTCTCCTTCCTCACTGAAATCAGAGTTTAGATTTCCCTGTTGACACACTCCATGGGCCTACCATCAACTTGTTCTTGTTAGTTGAGGAAGCATCTTTACTTTCCCTTAAAACAGACTGGGACGTTCATATTTAGTATGCACTTCTCTTTCTAGTCAAGAGGAATGGTATAAAACAAAAGCTCTTAAACTTTGTTGTGGTAGAAGCTGTGAAGGAGCCTGTATTAAGTCTCCACTCAGTATCATGAACCTCCTATCGAGCTTTAATCTTGTTTTCTTCAACTTTGATTAGCATTGGCCTGTCTCAAAAAATCCTACTGAACTGGCAGTAAACCAGTCTAATCCAGGCTATGTCCAACACCAACCCTGAGTGTCTCCTCGACCAGTCAATCTAACTGGAATACTTGACCCAGAAACGTGAAAAAAATTTAAGATTAGGTAAAGCAGTTGTTTTTTCTGATTCAATTAAGGAGCAGATCCTAAAGAGCACTTGTTTGACTTTAGATATGTGCTGCAAGATGTATCATTTAGTCCTTTATTCTCTCTGTCCTGCTGTTTATATATAGTGCTAATACAATTTGCTGGGTGTTCTGTTTCTATGCTTGGATGAATGGCTTCTTTCTGCAAGCAATAAGTCTATACATGACTTAACTTTTGTATTTTCTAATGTTGCTACAGTTCTATGACCTCCTAAATATTTTTGAGCTCAATGGCCTTCCATCAGAAGACAATCCGTATCTGTTCAATGGTGATTTTGTTGATAGAGGGTCTTTCTCTCTAGAGGTCATATTGACATTATTTGCCTTCAAGTGCATGTGTCCATCAGGTAGATCACTTACTCTCATTCATCTTCAATGTTGGAAGCTTGTGCTCTTTTATATTATTATTCCTATCTAGTATTGGGTGGGTGGAACTTGAAGGTTTTCTGGATGCAAGTTTTCTATCCCCTATTTTTTGTCTTAATGATCTGTTTGAGCCAGTTATTCATTTGCCTTTCCTCATTTTCTATTTCTATCTCTTCTTTTGTTCGTACATCAATTAAACCTAACAAGTAATTAAATGTCCAGTTTGGGCCCCTTTTAGATGTAAGCTGTTTGAGCCATTTTTCATTTTCCTTTACTCATTTTCTATTTCCATCTCTTTTTTATTTGCACATCTATTAGACCTATCAAGTAAGTGAATGTCCCTTTTGGGTCCCTTTTAGACGTAAGCTGCTTGAGTCATTTTTCATTTTTCTTTACTCATTTTCTATTTCTATTCGTTTTATTTGTAGATCAATTAGACCTAACACGTAAGTGAATGCCCCTTTTGGGTCCCTTTTAGATCTAAGTGGTGCGTTGATGCTTTATTTGAGATTTTGATATTGCAATACATCAAGCTCTAGTCAAAGCTAAGATATTGATTTCAAAGATTTGGTTTTTTTCACCATTTCTGTACTACCACAACCTAAAAAGTAACATTTTTTTCCCTAATTATTCAGTTGGTGTGAACATGATGTTCAGATGGGTTAATTGTCTCTTGCTAACAAATTCAATTTTTCAGCTGTACACCTTGCAAGAGGAAATCATGAAAGCAAGAGCATGAACAAAATATATGGATTTGAGGGCGAGGTCAGATCCAAGTTAAGTGAAATATTTGTGGAACTCTTTGCAGAAGTGTTCTGTTGCTTACCGTTGGCCCATGTCATAAATGAGAAAGTCTTTGTAGTACATGGAGGTCTTTTCAGTGTTGATGGCGTGAAGCTCTCTGATATTAGAGCAATTGATCGGTTTTGTGAGCCCCCAGAGGAGGGTAAGTTCTGATGCAAGTAGAGAAATATAAATGTATAATGTCCTTTCAATATGCTATTGTTTAGCGCATTTATTACTAATTACTCTGCTGTAGGCTCCTGAATGCTCCATTAATCATCTGATAAACTTTTCAGAAAAAGCTCGGAAAAACTATTCATGCTACTAAGTTTGTATATTGAAACTCCCAATTTTCATTTGCTTGGTAGTTATCATCATTTGACGCATTGTTCGTGCAAGTCACTTTCTTGGTACATTCTAATAAATACATTGAGTCCAGACACAGCTATTATTTTGAAACGAAGGCAACTATTCTGGTCTTTATTGATGCTTTGTCGTCTAAACAGAATGGAACTTTCTGCAGTTCTGCTTCATCTGTACTAGTTAATATTAATTTATTGACTGACTCTTTTGATAAATTATCATCAGTTTGCTGACTTGTTAAGCAGATGTTGCTTTCTTACCTTGGTCATACATGGTATACATGGCCAAGTTGTGCAGGTTATAATTGGGGTTTCGTTTGATCTCTTTCAGGATTAATGTGTGAATTGTTGTGGAGTGATCCACAGCCTCAGCCTGGTAGAGGACCTAGTAAACGAGGTGTTGGTCTTTCTTTTGGGGGAGACGTAACTAAAAGATTCTTGCAGGAAAATAATCTAGGTAGTAATCTTTTCCTTTCTCTATTCTTTTGTTTGAATATGTAGAGAATTGACATTTCACTGATTTCTGAGGGCCATTGGACTGGGTAAAAACCTGAATTAACCGTGGTGTACGTGCGGGAAACTCCTTGCCGAGGGCCTGTGCACCCCCCCGGGATTAGTCGGGGCTCAAAGAGACTCGGACACCCGGTGCAAATAAAAAAAAGAATTGACATTTCACTGTCTATATCTATTTGCTTGATGTTTTTTAGCACATTTGATGTTAACATGTGGGTGCTTGCAGATTTAGTGGTCCGGTCTCATGAAGTGAAGGATGAAGGTTATGAGATTGAGCATGATGGCAAACTCATAACGGTGTTTTCTGCTCCAAATTACTGTGACCAGGTAATTTGTCTCTATGTATTCCCCCCTCAAGGATTTGTTTGAGATCTTGCTACTTTAGTTCAATTGAAGTCACAATTTGCCAGTAAAAAACACCTTTGGCTCAAAAGCTTCCTTTACGTTGAAATATAACACTTCATCCAGATCTCTGTGGAGCTTCCAGTGTGTATAGTTCTTGTATCGCTGTGATTTGTCGACAGTGTCATTGAAGGAGTGCTTAAGCGAGACGCAATATGTGTTGAGCAATTCCCCTCGCTTAATATGAGCTGCAGTGTCGCCATCAAGGTTCTAAGGCATACTTTTTCTTGCCAATGATCTTCTTTAGAAGAGGCGACACTGAACAATTGGCATTTCACTTTATCGTAAAGAATTTTCAGTGTCGCCATTCTTATATTTGTCATTATTCATGCTTATAATTAGGTATTGGACCCCACCCCCCCCCCCCCCCCCCCCCCCCCCCCCCCCCCCCCCCCCCCCCCCCCCCCCCCCCCCCCTCCACACGTCGCGCGCCACTTGC
>JAOTQR010000097.1:20450095-20470175 GCA_025774065.1 Solanum ossicruentum | reverse complement strand
CCGACCCCCCCTTACCCCGCAATGGGCGGGAGCCTTTGAGGCATTGGGGTAATGTTGTTGTTGTTGTTGTTGTTGTAATGTCTGAGAAGATTAGATTGCATACAAAGAGTCTTCTCATATTTCAATTAGTACTTGTTGACATTCTCTATTTTTAGGACCATTGTTTGATATGTGTATAATAATGTTGAAGTTGGAGGGAATATGTAGCTTGTGTCAAAGAAGGATTTAGCTAGATTCGTTGTTCTTATTCTTCTCGGCAATTATACTTATATACACTTTTGTTTGAATGGACGACTTCTATGCTTATTTGGCCATTCTTTTGGCTTTCTGCTGATTTGAGATTAACGGTGTTGTGAGGAAAGGAATTAAAAGTACCTTATGGCTTATGGAGAAAAAAAAAAGGAAAGGAAATGTAATATGAATAAGCAAAATGAGAGTGTAACTGGGAAATCTAAAATATGTTATATTTATGTGTTCCTTAAACTTCCGTGCTTTCCCAATTTCGATTTCCTTTTGCCGTCCAATGGTCTTTTGTTTTTTCACAGAGAAACACTTTCAAGGAGAATTTTTGGATCTTTCCTAATTGGTGTCGTGGCTAGCTAAGTTGCTCGGACTCTGGTGTAGGTGTCCGATACGGGTGCGGATCTAGAGGTTGGATCCTCTATGATCTAAATTTTAAGATTCGAGGATATGGGTCCATATATGGATACGGGTGTGGATTTCATGAAAAACAATTCAAATATCTAAAGATAGAGTTATAAAACCTAAATTATGAGATTATGTGGAGAACCTGAGGAGGAAATATTGATCAAAAGGAGAATTCTAAAGGAGATAAAAGGAAAGAGAGTGGCAATAGAAATTTATATATACAAGGTATTCCATTTTCTTCAATTTCACCTTAATTTTTGTTTTTGATTATAAAAATCATTAAATCTCTCCAGAATTTCTCTCTTGAATTTGGTCACAGTATCCAAAACCTAGTGACTTCATCAGGTACGAATCCGACACCAACACCCACACCCACATGCATGTCGTGTCGACGCGGGTGTGGCACTCAAAGTGAAGAGTCCGAGCAACTTAGGTGGCTAGCACTCTCTGTATTCACAAGACAAGGATAAAGTGTGAATACACACCACCCTTCTGAAACCCCACTAATAGGATTACACTGGGTATGTTATTGTTGGTGTTGCTAACACTCATTGTTCAGTTCACTGGTGGAGGGGCCAGGATTTAGTGTTTATTCTAGCCTCCTTTTCCACCAGGAAACAACCTCTCTACTTCTATGAGGTAGTGGTAAGGTCTGCGTACATTCTACCCTCCCCAGACCCCACTTGTGAGATTTTATTGGGTATGTTGTTGTTGTTGTTGTTCTAGCCTCCTTTTCCATAGTATAAAAGCAGTTTCCATGGCTTCACAAAATATTTAAAAATGATCTCTATAGCTTAACTATTCTTACGAAAATATCACAGTATATTAGCAACCTTCTTTTGATATTGGGACTAGTGACCTCCACTGAGGTTTATGTTATTCATGCTGAGCTCCTTTATGGAACATTGTTGCAGTGACCTACCATATTTGCAATTCGTGTAACCAATGTCTCCCTTGACTAACCACAAAGGATGTGGTGCAGTGGATGGAGCTGCTCCTCTCTTAACTAGCGGTCTAGGGTTCGAGCCCTGGGTATGGAAAAATCCTTGATATGGAGCGCTTCCCCTGAATGGGCCCTACGCAACACGAGTCTGGATTAGTCGTGTTCCAATGCGGTGAGAACCCCCCCAAAAAAAAACTCCCTCTTGACTACTACCCGTCAAATAGCATGATTAGCTAAGGTGATACCTATTTTCCGTTTTCCCTATGATATATTTCCTGACCCATGCTATTTTCTAGAAAAAATTACTACAAAAATTTGTATTTTAAAATTAAAAAAGAGGACCAATGTTATGTATTCCTATGTTTGGGTCTACTTGGAAACTCACTGAAGCGCCTCAGATTTACACAATAAGCATTTAATAATTTGGATTTAGTGTATCATGGTTGCATTTAATAAGAATTAGAGTAGTAGGCTAATTGGTTAGTAGGGTTAGGTGGTTATCTAGTCATGGGGTATAGTAGGGTAGAGGAGTAGTAGTGTTTTATATCATGTGTTGTCATTATTTGTTGTTTATGTGTTAATTGTATCATATTTACATATTGTCATGTGCTTTTGGTTATTAGTCGCCTTTTCTGTTCCCTTTCCTTTACTTTTTGTCATATCTAGTTTATTCTGCTTATGGGTTTTCGAGATGAGGGTTCCCAGGAAACATCCTCTCTACTTCTATGAGGTAGTGGTAAGGTCTGCGTATATTCTACCCTCCCCAGATCCCACTTGTGGGATTCCACTAGGTATGTTGTTGTTGTTGTTGTTGTGTTGTAGTGTATCAACTTCCTAGTCTTGTGTGCTCGAACTCAGAGTGGATTACCCTGATTTAATATGGGTCATTGTTATTCATGAGGTGTAATAATTACATCCTAATGACGGTAGAAAAAAAATAATTACATCTTAACACTGCTGTAGTTCCACAATTTTCTTACTCTTTTTTTTTATAACCAAGAATCCCCAAAGGCTTGTGATAGCATGATTCAGAGTTTGGTGAATAATCGACTCGTGCATCTACCCATGACATGTGTCTAAACTACACCTCACTTGGTGCTCTTGCTGCTCTAATCACTTGACCAAAGCCCTAGGGTCTATCTTTCATTTTTAACTGTTCCTTTATCTATGGAGGCTAAACCTTTTTCATTTTGTATCAGGAAAGATCCAAATTGCACTAGACCTTTTGAAGGACTGAAGTTTATTGATGTTGGATGTGGAGGTGGAATCTTATCTGAGGTATACATTCGTCAAGATTACTACTCATTGGAGTTCACTTTTACCTTTCCATATGACTGAGTACAGATTACTTTTCTGCAGTGATTACCATTATTAGCCTACCATTTTTGTGAGTACTGTTATTAGCCTAGTTGAGACTCAGACAATGGCTATGTCGCTCAATGAAGTGAATATTTGTATTAAGCATGCTGCTAGATATACACACATATCTCATTTTTACTCTTAATTCAGCCTTTGGCTCGAATGGGAGCTACTGTCACGGGAGTTGACGCTATAGACAAAAATATTAAGATTGCTCGCCTTCATGCGGTATGTTTTACTTCAATGTTTCCATGATGCCCCATTAAGCTGCTGGTTTTAGTCTTGACTGGTTAATGTACAGTTTCTTTAAGGATCTTTCCATACCGGGATATCATGAGTATGATATGAAAGATTTACAACTTTTATATTGATTCTGAGTTTATTGTATTTCCTTACCTTCTGGGACAAACTATTTTGCTTCATCAATTTATAGTTCATTTGAAGGTCACAAAGCTTGGGATGGAAGAAAGAGTTTTAAATTTAGAAAGGCTTTGAGCTGATCACCTGAATGTTCATTGACAAATTGGAGGTACTCAATATTAACAACAAATGCAAGAAAAAATCCATCATAAGATATTTTTTTCGAAAACATCAGGATATGGACTGTCATCTGATGTTTATTCATCTAGGTCAAATCCTACTTAGAGGTCTAGTAGAGATAAAAACCGTTGAAGAAACAAAATGGTTAAAGCTTAGGCATTATTGGATGGAGTTGAATCGATACATTTGGATTCATCGGGACCATTGCGTCGTGCGTCCAGGATAAAAATCCTGTTGTTGGTTTGACGAGCAGATAAAGTTCATTACTGCACATTAGAGGGTCCACAGATTGGCAACTTACCCATTCAGTAAGTTAGCACTAGATGTTCCAATCGGGATGTGTAGATCCTAACATGTTTTTAAGAAGAATGGCACAGCTTTTTTTGTCTCTTCCACTGTAAGGGTCCCTTCTTGCGTAAAATGGGAACGTGCCAAATGTTTGTTTCCCTGCACTCATATATAATCTGATGTTCTGGAGCTTCCTACAAAAGTTGCACCAAGGCGTTTCCATGATGGATATGTTTATACCAAAAGGATATTAAAGTTGGATCATATTCAAAAGATTGTATTTAAGATGCAGAAATACCAAATTTTAATATATGCGGCTATGCTGTATTTGTATGCGATATAAATATGTAGGATATAAACTCTTGGTCTATGGTAATACACCAATATGATTGGGTTCCTGTATAATATTTGTGCTTGAACTCCCAACGTCCTAGCAGAACTCTTGGGCATGTGCCAAATTTTTTCGAAGACCACAGCAGGTCTTTATGCAATACACATAAGTTTTATAAATTAAATACTAGAGCATATTCTCTAAAATCTTGTTGATGAGGCAGTAATTAGAGCAATTTCATAGAGCTAATTTACTTCCATTATATACAATGGCTTAATAAGCACATGTTGACTCAGCAATATGTTTGTTGTTTGCTAAGCTATAAGTACTATCTTAAAGGCTACTATAGTTTCATGGCCTGTGAAACTATTCATGGTTTCAGCCTTTCAGGTGTTAAATTCTGATTAAATTATTTCTAAAAGATTCTGATAAAATTGATGTTGCATTATTTCGAAGTTGTATGTGCTTATGCTTCTTCCAGTACCTTTTGGTCGATTCAGATGTGTAGAGAATGATGTGGATAGTTTGTGTTATAGTTTTTTCTATAATCTTTTGTCTGGTCATGTCATACCTGTACAGATATGACGGTCAAACCGGTTATGAATACTAATACTTCTTTCAGGATTTGGATCCACAGACTTCTTCAATTGAGTATCGGTGCACAACAGCAGGTACATGCCATACTTGTCTGATGAGAATGTAAGTCCAACTATTGTGACTTCTATGTGCATGTTGATTTTTTGTCACAAATGAACAATGATCGAGCATTATCTATAAAGGAACACATCCATGAGCAGATTTACAACAACAACAACAACAACATTACCCCATTGCCTCAAAGACTCCCGCCCATTGTTGGTGCAGTCTTTTGTCAGGAATAGGAAAATGAGTCTGTATTATGAACCATGCCAATAATCAAGTGCTGCTTTTATCATGCTGAACTTATCAGTTGGAAATGAGTTTTTTGGCATTTTAACGAAGACTCACTTTCTTTCCTAAATAGTTGAAGTGAAGGTTGACCACATTGTTATATGTTTTTGCCTACACCATTTGCAAATTTTGTTTGGTAGCCAATTTATGCTGCAGTAGTACGAAATTAGTGCAATTAAGTTGTGTCGAACCATAACCGATGAAATGAAGGCTAGCCTCCGAAGTGTTGTTTGATAAAATGTATTACCAAAACTTAAATGTAAGTTATACTGGGTGGTGGTTAGGCCGATTATGTTGTATGGGGGTGTGGAGTGTTGGCCAATTAAGAACTCCCATGTTTAGAATATAAGAGTTATGGAAATGAGGATGCTAAGATGGATGTGTGAGCATACTAGGAGAGTTAAAATTAGGAATAAAGATATTCGGGGGCAAGGTGGGAGTAGCCTCTATGATGGACAAAATGAAGCGAGACTAAGATGTTTCGGGCATGTGAAGACAAGGTATGCAAATGCCTAGTGAGGAGGTGTAAGAGGCTAGCAACAGAGGGTATAAGGAGAGGTAAAGGTGGGCCAAGGAAGTATCCGAAAGATGTCTACAACTTGTCGAGAAGATGGACTTAGATAAGAGGATATGGAGGGTCATGAATGAAGGTAGACTGTAAGTAGGTATTTGAGCAATGTCTCGCTTTCCATTAGAACAAGCTAGGTGGTAGTGTGGAGCATCGTACTTGTGTTCTCTTATACCAGTAGATCAACATCATTTCTCATAGTTTTTTGCCTCCCGATTTTTGTTCTTCGATTATCACATTATTTATTTATTTTTTCTATATGTTATGTAATACTTTTCTATTGTTTGCTATGTATCCTTTTGGTTATGTATTTCTCTCTCAAAATACTTTTATATGCTTTACTAGAATCGAGGGTATATCATAAACAACCTCTCTACTAATTCAAGGTAGGGGTAAGGTCTTGGTACACTCTATCCCTCCCCAAACTTCACCAGTAAGATTATGCTAAGTATGTTACTTTTGTTGAATTTCATCCTCCAATTGATGAATCAAGAGCAGAAAATTGATGTCATATGCTTGTTTATTGGGTTTCTTTCTATGATCATAGTGTCCAAGCTAGTTTGTGCACACTTCAACTAATTCCATGACACATGCTATCTCCCACCAGTACAACTATCAATTAACTCTGTCTACCAAGGTTTGGACAGATGGAAGAAATCACCTAGTGTTTTTGCCTCCACTGGATCTGACTTGAGACCTCATGATTCTTAACCCATTTCATTGATCACTACTTACACCCTTGGGTGCATATCCTTGCTTACAGTATTATCTCATGTCTATCATTATCTATTTCTCTTCATGAATGCTGTCTCTAGTGTTAAGGTAGAAAAGCACTAAAGATATCAAGAACATAAATTAGTTAACTCATAAAGCAGTAGAATGACTTCAATTGGAAGCATGTCGAGTGTTCAGTGATTGGCACAATATTTGGACTTAATATCAGTGTGTGAGTTTACTGGTCAAGGAAAAGATGTGTGCTTTGATTATTATGTTTGTTTCCCTGAAGACAAAATAACGATATACATCTAATTTTATAGTAGAAGAAATCAACTTTGCCAAGATGACTGTGCCTAATTAATTTCCAGATCAGCTACTTAAATTGTTCAAGGAAGTCATGTATCAAGCTCAACTGTTGTAGTTATATGATGATTAGTCTATGTCACATCTCACAAGGACAAGGAATTAATAATGATTTGATGCTTGTTTATGTTGCTAGTTTTCAACTATGTCGTATAACAACCTTTGCAATTGACATATCTGTTGAAATTGAAGAAATAAGATTTTGCTTATTTTATTTAAAAACTCCCATTTTTAGTTGAATCTCAAAGATTGTTCTTCAAGTATTACCCTGTTGAATGTTATGTCGACAGAAAGCCTGGTTGAAGAACAGAGACAATTTGATGCTGTGCTTGCGCTAGAGGTATGCTGTAATAAGAAGACTTAGTGTGAATAGTATGTACAAAGTAATCGATGTAATGTACATGAGCAAAGTGACAACTCGTGCAATAATTCTAGCCTTCCCTCTTCCGAGGACCCAACTTCCGATCTGATCATTTTTAGTTTATGTATATATAATTCTGCCAATTTTTATAGGTGATTGAGCATGTAGCAGATCCTGCTGGATTCTGCAAATCACTGTCAGCATTGACCATTCCTGGTGGTGCTACAGTGATATCATCGATTAATCGTTCAATGAGAGCATATGCAACAGCAATTATTGCAGCAGAGTATCTCTTACATTGGGTATATAGTAGATTCTACTTAATTATTTGGTAATTTTTGGGTGATGTCTTCACTTACCTGGATTTATTTCCTTGCAAACTTAAATGGTCCCATGGATATGTGTATATGATACTTGTGCTTGTGAGATTTGCTAGTGCCTTTTAATATATAGAGGCAGTTGTAGGATAGGTGTTTCGGATTGTTCTCAATGTATTCCTCTTTTCCCTTCTATTGAAATTCCATATATAATGCTTTTGAAAGGTTTGCCAATGATTCTGTTGCATGTCACGGTTTTAAGATGATTATGCTTCGAAGTCTTCCAGTTATTTACATAGACTCATGTTGCTCTATTTGCAACGATTCATCTTGCTGATCTATACTATCATTACCTGTGCATGACAGTAGCCATATTAACTGACAAATTTTCTGCTGATTATATATATATAAAATAAAGGGAATATGGTGTTCCTGTCAGCCATGCTTCCTATGTCTGTGTGTCTGATCTATTTCTTTTGAGGGAGTTGAGAAGAAGCTAATGGTTGTACAATGTGCGAATTACCGGTGCTCTCTAAACATGTTCTAATGTTATAACTGGACTTTACAGCTTCCAAAAGGCACACATCAATGGTCAAGCTTTCTAACCCCAGAAGAACTAGTCCTCATTCTTCAGCGTGCTTCTATAACTGTAAGTGGATTACATGTCCTTCAGTTTTTGCAGCTATATCATTATCAAGCCAATATTTATCTGTCTGCGCTTTCGAAATTGTAATCTTTCTGCATTTTATAGGTGCAAGAGATGGCTGGATTTGTATACAACCCTTTGACAGGTCGCTGGTCTCTGTCTGATGACATCAGTGTTAATTTCATTGCTTTTGGAACAAAACCAGCCAATAAGGATGAATGTGTCAAATTTTATTCTGCTGCTGTCTCTTAAACACATTGTATAATTGTATGTAATCTCTTTTTCAATTTTGTTGGATGGTGAGTGCATTGCCCATATCTTCTCACATTTTCTAAATGAAAAAAATAATTGAAAAATTACTATTACTGTAAGCTTATTCTTGAGTTTGAATATGAAAAGCGAGTATAATTCAATCGAGTATTGTTGGAAAAACTTGAAATTATTGACATGCATGAATATTTGATAGTTTAAGCTTTCGAAATCTGTTCTCAGTTTGAAACATATATGTTAAAACTCTCAAACATATTTTTGAAGTTTAGTCTTAGAAAGTTAAAATTCAAACACGCATGTCGAACGTTTGGCATTGTCAAATTAAACTTGTGATAATAAGTATGTTGGGAGTTCATCTATACAAATAATACTATGCTAGATAAGATATTGCAAAGCTTGATATATGTTATTTCATTTGTCTAAATTTATGTTGCAAGGATAGCATTAGAGAGCGACAAAATTTTTATATAATTTTTAAATATTTTGAATTGTTAATATTATTATTATTTATGATTTTTTTTTTGATATAATTTTTAAATGATATATTGCTTCTTAGTTACAATTTATGTGGTACAGGAAAAAATATTGTGAATCAATCAAATTTTGAATATATTTTAAGTTGTTAATTTATAACAACTTGGAGCTAAATCAAGCATTACACGTGCTGAGAATATGAACGTCCTCATCAGAAAATTGCCAATCTTTCTTCATACACATAAACGACACATGCAATGCGTTTGCAGGTTCACTAATAACTGAATCCAGAAAATTAAGTAGCAGCAGAAATTATGGATTGCCGGAATTCTTCAGCCGTTGCTCAAAGTCGATTATCGGTAATCACATCTCATCTCGCCGCCGATTCCTCTTCCTCTGTTCTGGAAGCTTCTACTGTATCCGGCGTCGTGTTGCCGCCGCCAAGTCTAAAAGGTACTTTGACAATCATCGATGAGAGGACCGGTAAGAAGTATCAGGTTCCTGTTTCCGAAAACGGCACTGTTAAATCCACCGACTTTAAGAAAGTAAGATTTTTTGTTTTTGAATTTTACAGCTTGTTTGTGTTGTGTTATGGTGTTAGTTTAAATATAATGTTTATTTTGATTTTTTATTGTATCATATACTTAAATTTGATTCAAGTAACGATTGAAAGTCTGTAACATTGCACTACTTTTTTGTAGTAGTTGTATTCCCTACTCTACTAGTTTGGCATAATATCCTTCGGATTGTAACATCCATTTGTTGTTGATGTGTTATCTTAATATTATAGGCTCTACTCTGTACAATATGTTTTAACTAATACTCCATTGTTCATTTTTAGTTGTCAAATTTTGACTTGATAATACTGTAAGCTTATCATTTTATTTCTATTAATTGATAAGGGGTCATACATTAAATTGTTACAATTGAGGTTATAGTAGAAAAAATTTTTGTCCCGCCTTCACTCGTCATTTAAAGTAAAAAGGAAATAGGAAGTAGTAGTATAAGATTATTCTTTAGACTGCTGAACGGTGGAGTGTAGCATAATGACAACTATCCAAACAAGCTGTTGTTGCTTCAAGTCTTTCAAAAACTCGGTGTTCCTTGATACAATTATTCTATTTGGTTTTATAGGAATTATGCGACAATGCAATTTTAAGAAGAGGGATTTCACTACCAATGTGGTGTTGTTGTTTGCTTATTCTGTGAGAAAATTTCTTGTTATGTGAGGATCATATGTCTCCTCTATCATCCTTATGTTTTATTGGAAGTGTCTTGCATCTGATATAGTTGGTAATTTGTTACATAGATAACTACTGGAAACAATGATAAGGGTCTCAAGCTTTATGATCCGGGCTATCTCAACACAGCACCTGTTCATTCATCAATATGTTACATAGATGGTGATGCAGGGATTCTCAGGTATAGAGGTTACCCAATTGAAGAGTTGGCTGAGCGAAGTTCCTTCTTAGAAGTGGCTTATCTTTTGAGTAAGTGTTAATAATGAAATTTATATAATCATATTATTAAGCCTCACTTCTAATGCATAATCGGATTTCTTCAACTTCTTTTTATAAATTTCATTGTTCTTGTTATTTTTAGAAGAGTTTGTTTCTCCAAGCTTCTGCTTCCGAAGCTGGTTTACATTTTATCAATCGCATTTCTTGAATTATGCAGTGTACGGTAATTTACCATCTGAGAACCAATTAGCAGACTGGGAGTTTGCTGTTTCACAACATTCATCAGTTCCCCAAGGAGTTTTGGTACGATCATATCTTAATCTTCAAAGAAAGCTTTAATTTGCGTGCTAATACATTGATTTTTTCGCCAATTCAAATGCTATCCATTATCTTAAAATACAGGTTACAACCTCTTTGTTGTGCATTTCTTAGTATACTTATCTTAAAAATGTCACCCTTTGGAGCATGAAACTTCTAAAAAACCAAGGGCATGTACCTATTAGACATGTTTGTCTATTCGGCCCATCTGGTGGCTTGCTAGTCACAGGCAGTGCTGTTCCAGACGAGTCAAGTGGGCTTAAATAGATTTCTTCAGACTTTTGTCCATCTGAACTTAGCTCTAGGGAACTTGCTTATTTTGCTATATATGAACCCGCAATGTTAGCATTCAGTGCCTTCCCTTGTATAAAAGGAGAGCCTGGAGTGTCGGGGAGGAAAAGTTTAGTTCCATCAAATTGTCCTATGAATATCACATTTCATCAGGTTATATTACGCTTCTCAGATATATTCTCGGCAGATGTTACAGATCTGGTGATTTAAGATCACATTTCATGTATTTCCTTGTGATTGCATAGTCATTTCGATGTGAACTGTTTTGAACGTAGAGTAGCTGAGATAATAGTGTGATCTTGTTTTGCAGGATATCATACAGTCGATGCCTCATGATGCTCACCCGATGGGTGTTCTTGTTAGTGCTATGAGTACTCTTTCTATCTTTCATCCTGATGCCAATCCAGCTCTTAGGGTAAGCAAAATTTTGAAGTTCCCAACTCAGTACCCTCCTTTCCCCCTCTGCTGTGATGATACTGTATTACACCAACACATTCTGAATATATCTGGGGCTAAGGGCAATATATTTGCTTGAGCAAAATCTCTTTTGCTTTTACATGTATTCATAGGAAAATCTGTTTTTGCTTTACATATATTCCATTGCATTGGATGTTCCTTTACCTTATTTTGATTTTTTAGGATAACTTTTCTTGATTTTCTGTTGAATGTTTTACCACTTGATGGTCCTTTCTTAATGACACATGCGATACTGCCATTATTTTTTGCCATTCTGACAGTTAGAATGTTGAAACAGTTCGGTAAAGATAGTAAAATTTTCCGTCTGACAAAGTTAAACTCTGTAGTGATTTTTTTGGTCCTTCCTCTTGTTTGGCTGACAACTTAGCTGCTTTATAAGCAAGAGACTGGAACATTGTTTTTTCTGTCCAGCTCTTATCTATAGCTTTAGTTGCTTCTGCTGGCCTTCTTAGGGGTCCATCTTCGTGGAACAGAGGGTGTAGGGGATGGGGTGTTTAAATCCCTTTTTAATTCTGAATTTGTTGTAAAGAGGCTACATTCCTCAGCTGTGGTGGAGGATGAAAATTGAAGTTAGTGCTACAAGTACTGGTTCATCACCCAACTTAGACAAGTTAGTCTGTTGCAGCACTTCCTCTAATTTTGCTGCACGAGTTGGACTTTTTTTGAAGTAGATTTTATTGATAAGTCCGGTTTCACTCTGTCTTGTTGATGACCATTAGTATTTAGGTTTCCAGGGACATGAATGCCTACGTTTCAAGAAAGCTATCGACCTTGCAAACTAGATACCTGGTGTTGTCCCGTGCTCCTCGTCAAACCCCTACTCGTATCAGTATCATTCCATCCTCTTTGGAGTCCAGACAAGGTTTCACATAAGATTTATTGCTGTTGTTACTATTGCCAACTTTATTGTATTCAGTCTTTACTATTTTCTGTTGGTCTCTCTAATAACAAATTTTGGAGTTCCTTATGCAAACAAAAAAACAAAAATATGCCCATATCGGGGTTGTTACCCCAGTCTAGTCCATGTAAATTCTTAGCAAATTTAACATGTTTTTCATTCTTAGCCCAAACCCAAAGAATAATCGACAGGTGCTCGGACCTCGGAATCAGCATCCATGACTTGGACTCACAGTTGAGCCGGGACTTGGACCACGGGGAGGCTCATCTAGGACACTAAGCATAGGAATAGTCATTTACTCACTAGTAACATCGTACCTCAAGGCAAGAGTCACAAAGCCCAAACAAAGCATAACTATCACCTCTCTCAGACTATAGCATGTAACTCCAAGGACTCGAGCAGAAAATAGCGAAGACTGAATATAATAAAGTTGGCGATAACAACAATGGCAATAGATCTCATGTGAAACCTTGTCCTCCCTCCCCCCGAAGATGATGGGATGACTTTGATAGACATCAAGCATTGGAATTACAATCTTCTATTTTGCGACTCTAAATGTGTGTGTTTATATTGATGCAGGGCGAAGATATATACAATTCAAAACAAGTGAGGGATAAACAAATTGTTCGCATCCTTGGAAAGGTTATTTCTATTTGCTTTTCCCTTAACTTTGTCTTGATTGCTTAAGCTGCTGAATAATTACATCATGAACTCATGTTACTTCTAAATATGTACGACCTCGCCTTTGTTTACATTATTGCACTAATCCATCCTATTAACTGAATTTTGGCAGGCACCTGTAATTGCTGCAGCTGCTTATTTGAGGATGGCCGGAAGGTCACCTGTTCTTCCATCCAACAACCTTTCTTATGCAGAGAACTTCTTGTACATGCTAGATTCACTGTATGTTCGATTTTTTAACTTTGCGCTCTCTGATATCAAGCTCCAGCCGGAAAGAAAAATTAAGTGATTCGCCTAAATTGGATAAAAGCAATCATTATTCTTTCTTTACCCAGTGAAACAGTATGACTAGTGGTCCGTGACATCCTTGTTTACTGATGTAAAATCTAGCTGGCAAAATAACAATTTGTTCCATGAACATGCAGAGGTAATAGGTCTTACAAACCCAACCCTCGACTAGCTCATGTAGTGGACATTCTCTTCATTTTACACGCGGAGCATGAAATGAATTGCTCAACAGCAGCTGCTCGTCATCTTGCATCAAGGTAGTCATTTTCTAGCATATCAAACAGCTTAAAAGTTTTAGCCTACTGATACCCCATGTCTCTGCAGCGGTGTTGATGTGTACACAGCTATAGCTGGAGCAGTTGGTGCTTTGTATGGCCCGCTTCATGGGGGTGCAAATGAGGTACAACTTTGACGTACTAAGATGATGAATTTCTTTTACATGAGCTTCCATAATGAGCACTCTCTTCGGTGTCACCAACACTTGCTGGTTGTAATACCATACCGTGTTGTTTTTCAATGGTTTATAGGCCGTGCTCAGGATGCTCAGCGAGATTGCGAGTATTGACAATATTCCAGAGTTTATTGATGGCGTAAAAAACAGGTACATCAGTTTCTGGTAGTCATCTTTAACATTAAGAAAATCATCTTATTCTTATTTAACCATTTCTACGTTTTTCTTTTCCTTTCTTCTAGGAAGCGAAAGATTTCTGGTTTTGGGCACCGTGTCTACAAAAATTATGATCCTAGAGCAAAATTGATTAAGAAGCTAGCAGAAGTAGTATTTTCAATTGTTGGCCAGGATCCTTTAATTGAGGTTTGCTCAACTTTTCTTCATGGGGATATGATGCTTTCAAAAGTTATATCCACCATCTCTCTTCAGTCTGAAGCAGTAGAATATGTAGTATATATGCTTAAGCTAGCTGATTCTATAATTGATGCTAGATCCATGAACAGTCCGACACGATTAATGTATTTCATCGGTAGCTTGAAAAGAAAAAGAACCTCTAAACGTCTTCAAGTCTCTGTAAAAAGGTGACAAAGATTGTTATTTCTTCAAATTTACTAGAATTTGTATTATGGGGGGAGAAAATACTTGTAGATGTGATCAGATCCAGTTCATTTACGAATTTATGAGCTACTGAGAAAAGATATCAACAAACAAACAAAGTGTCCTATATTCTCTGGAGCAGAACACTTGGGGTGTGTTCTGTACGGAGGAAATGTTTTCGGATTTCCTCATGTTCTGTTGGTGAAAGACGTTGGAAAACATCTTTTCTAGGAAAATAAGTTTCTTAAAGTCTAGGAAAATGACTTTCCTAATGGAAGTATGGAAAACAAATTATGCGAGTGACATTCCACATTTATAGTGTCCTCCCCTACCTCATCTTCACCCTATTCCCACACCCTCCTACCATCCACCTTCACCTCCCATAGTTTGCAAATTCTCTCATACTATCTTCAGGTTGCTGTTGCTCTGGAAAAAGCCGCACTCTCAGATGAGTACTTTGTAGAAAGAAAGTTGTACCCAAATGTCGATTTCTACTCTGGTTTAATCTACAGGTATGCATAATTTTACATGAATCTTCATATGACACTGTCTGGAATGATCTACTCTACAGTAATATTTTGTTGGATAACAGGGCAATAGGATTTCCCTCGGAGTTCTTTCCAGTTTTATTTGCAATCCCTCGCATGGCTGGCTACTTGGCACATTGGCGCGAGTCCCTGGACGATCCTGATACCAAGATAATGAGACCAGCCCAGGTAACATAACTTGGTCTCTTTTGCCTTTCGTCATTGATCCTGGTAATTCTGTTTTAGATGATATGTTAATTCTCTTTTCAGGTGTATACTGGTATATGGTTGCGTCACTATACGTCCCTCAAAGATCGAGTACCTTCAACCGAGGCTGATAAGTTCGGCCAGGTATCAGTCTCCAATGCCACCAGGCGAAGGTTAGCAGGTTCAGGTGATTAAGACTTGTTCATAGTTTTAAACGTTACATCAGAATAATTTGTGGAAAAAAGAACATCAAGCTCGTTTATAGTTTTCCTCGCAATGGAGATGGGCTCATTTTTCTTTTTAAGCTTATATGTAATAATGTGCTAGTTGGTTTGCGGGCTGACTGGAGGGTTGATTGTATATATAAAATGTACTAATATGATGTAAATAGTGTTTAACTATATTATACACACACATGGTTTATACGCACTCGTAGATGAAGATTCTGTTTTTTGCGAGCTACATTTACAAATTTTACCATGTCAATAAAAACACAGAATAATAAACTTCGCTTGCAACAAAGTGGGTCGAATGACGATGCTTATAAGCAAGCAAGATTTTTATTGTAAACGATGTATTTATCTACGTGATGGGCGTGTGTAAACATGCAGAAGAACTTCTCAAAACTGCGAGTCGGCGATAGCGTTTTTATCATTCGAGCGTTTTTCAGTGAATTTTTTTAAACAAACTTAAGCAATTTTTGATGTATTCAACTTTAAGATACTCCCTCCATGCATTCTACTTGTCCACAACGAATGTTGCCCATTCAGTGATTATGCATTGCATTTGTAGATACTATAGTGGCCTCGAGGGTCAAAACAGGCTTATGTTCTCATCAACTATTTTAGATAACTAGAGAAAGCGCGATTATAGAACAAATTCAAATATACAAGTCAAGGGCGTGACAATAATATTCTAAACTAAGTGATTACTTAGCAAAGGAGGGGTCACCTTCTGGCAGCCTTTGGCATTGTGTCCAAGAACCTTACAACTTGAACATGTCTCTTCTTGGTGCAACCCATTTAGTTTGTACGTATGTTCTTTAAAAAACAAAGGACATGAAGGCATAGAATGAGATATACTAGAATGCCCTCTGCAACATTAGAATTCGTGGGCTAAGGAACAGGAAACAGGCTATTTCGACGCTGCAGGGGGTTCCGGCGCAACTTTCTTGAAAAATTGTATGAGTTGGTCTGAAACGAGTCCGGCAAGCAGCACAGGTAACCCGGTGGAGGCGAGGGATGCTTGGTAGGATTTTATGGGCCAAGGAACAGTAAACATACGATTTTCGCAGTTTAATAGTGGTTGTTAGCCCACGGATTCTGGCGCTGCAGAGGGCTCTGATGCAACCTTCTCGTAAAATCATACAAGTGGGTCCGCAACGAGCCCAGCAAAAGGTCCAGGTGGCTCGGCAGTGACGGGGGATGCCTAGTAGGATTTTATGGGACAAGGAACAGGAAACAATGCACCTTCACACGCTCCTCCAAAACTTTCTAATGGTAGTAAGGGAAATTATATACCTGAAATGCATTTTAAAAACAAAAAATAAAAAATAAAAAATAAAAAATAAAAAATAAAAAAATAAAAAATAAAAAATAAAAAAGAAAAAAGAAAAATTCCTCATCAAGTGAAAGGGATACTACCACCAGCCCTCATCAAGTGCAATAAATAAAGGGTATATACCCTACGGCCCTCATCAGTGTGATTAATAAAGAGTATGTACCCTAGGGCCCTCATCAAGTGCAATTGATAAAGAGGATATACCAGCGATTTCGGCAATTTTATATGGGTGTTAGTCCACGGATTCTGGCGCTGGCACTGCAGGGGTTCCAGCGCAACTTTCCTGAAAAACATATGAGTGGGTCTGCAACGAGATTGGCAAGAGGCCTAGGTGGCCCTGCGGCAGAGGATGTCTGATAGGATTTTATTGGCCAAGGAACAGAAAACACACGATTTCGATAGTTTTTGATGGGTGTTAGCCCGTTAACTTGTGCTCTTGATATATTCTCTTAGTACAAGGTATATAATATATCCGATAACTCCAATGACCATAATTAGGGGTGTTTCAATTAAGTGATCGCTTACATGTCTCTCTGGGTGGCTCAACAGTGTTAAAAAAACGCAAGCGTCTTAGACCTCCATATTTTAGTATAATAGATTATAGAGTTCTTTTTCTTAAGAAAAATATTAAGCGAGTACTATTTACAGTAAATGTTATTTATTTCATATAAAAAGAAAGAATTATTAGAATAAACTTGGTTCTATCACCCATATAATTGTTGTTGTTTGGCGCCCCCAAATATGCATCATCTGTCACTAGTATATTTGGTTGTTGTGTGGCACCCCCAGCCATATGGGAGGTTGGTAGGGTCATGTTTGCTGATCATGCCATCCAAGAGTATGCGCATTCGGTTATTTGTCGTTTGATTTAACCTTTCCATAATGCGATATTCCCTGTTAGGTTTGAGTTGAATTAGTCTTTAGGCTGGTAGGTTGTTAAGAGATAACTATTGTCGGTTGTTCGTTTGCCTAGTGGGTACCCCGTTGCACCAATTATTAGGAGAAGGAGAACATGCATTCTCCATTTTAATTATACATGTTGAATGTGTGAATTAATTCCCACATCGAAAGTTGTAAAGAAACGAATATATATAAAATATATGATTCTCTTAATGGTGTGATATTTTTAAAAAACACTATATCGATTTAGCTCAAAACAAACAATATCATACCATGTAAGCACATTGCACGACTTATTTTGATTCAACTAGTATTAGAACCAACGATTTGGTGAAACACTGTAGATTGAAGATGCTTGCACAATAAAGCAGCAACTGACTTTGTTGGCCATAAATACTTGGAGAATTGATGCAATCGACACTCTATCAATCTCCAAATTAGCCCATAAATGGTGACGTACTGTGGAACTCAGTTCGGGGTCGCGGAGGGGGGGGGGGTTTATTGTTTGTGTTAACTGATTCCCACATCGAAACAACAACAACAACATACCCAGTATAATTCCACAAGTGGGGTCTGGAGAGGGTAGAATGCACGCAGATCTTGCTACTACCATAGAAGTAGAGTGGAGAATCTACATACAAGGTATATGATTCTCCTAGCAATGAGGTCGGTCTTTTGAAAAAATAGCATCAGCTTAGAGGCAATAACACACCATGTAAGAATATCTAGCCAGCTATTTTGGCCCAACACTACTTTCAACTAAGAGGCCACGAAAAGACAATATCGAACACCCACTCTAGTAACAACTCCAAGAATAATGTTTGCAGAATCATGGATTTTTTAGGATAATTTGAAGTATGATATACCAAAAGCACGCCAAACGTCTTATGAAAATTACAGAGTGGCGCTTTCAGGCGTTTTATGAAAATTACAGAACTGCGCTTTCATGTAGCAGAAAACACACTTAACAACATTTCCTTTCAACAGCCGACTTCTATACATAATAAATATGCCATTCTAAGATCTCTCTTACCGGCTTGTAAATTTCGATCTTGAAGCCGAAGCCATGGGGGAGGAACCATGCCTAGCTGCGGTGTCAGGCTCATATCCTCTGCCTCTTTCTTGAGAAGAAACTAAACTGCCTGGTTTCCTAATAGAAGGAACTTGGCTGGGAATAATTTGGAAAAAAATGAAAAAGGAGGAAGATTTAGAGAAGAATAAAATGGATTATTGTCAAGTATAAACAACTGCAAGTATGTCTTTACCTATGATTTCTTTGCACAGACTTATTCTTCATAGCAGCTAAATTTTTTACTTCTCGACTGTAAGAAACAGCAGAAGAGAGAGTGATCTATATGAATATGGAAGCTATTTCAAAGAAGCAAATGAAATAGCACAAACACCACAAAAATATAATGCACAGATAGCAGCTGTTTTCTTTATCTAGAACTAGTTAAATATGTTGGCATAATTTTCCAATCAAATGGCAGCTACCAAGAATCTACGTTAGATCTATGCCCATGAAGGTAGAGACAGTTGAGGACAGGTTTAAGAACACAGCGCAAACACTGGGAAAGACCATCTAGTATGGAGTGCCCATGAAGGTAGAGACAGTTGAGGACAGGTTTAAGAACACAGCGCAAACACTGGGAAAGACCATCTAGTATGGAGTGGGGAAGAGAGCATTTAAATAGCATTGAAGCCATGTAATTGTCCTAATGGAGGCCAAATTTACCTGTTGACGAACTCTATTTTTGCCTTCTTCATCAAGGAACTCTTTGTGTTGCCAATATTGCTACCAAGTCCACTACCTACAAGTTACATCTATGTTCAGGAACAAATAAAGAACCTAATCACGGTAAAACTGTCCCTTATGACAAAATACCATCCATTCTAAATTAACATAACATATTTAGTTTGATAATGGAAAAGACATCTAAAGACAACATGAAAAATACCGTAAAAGCTTCTTTTATTGCTAGAAGGCGGAACCTTTGTGCAGACTCGAACTTGTCGGCTTTGCCTTTCTACACAAGTAACAAAGATTCAATCTTGATAGTTCGAGTACAAGCCAATAAAATGGTAACTTACAGCATATATCTGATAAAAACAGAAAATAAACTAAATATCAAGAACAAGATAAAGTCAAGCATGGTCACACCAACACAAGAAAAAAGCATTACTACAACCTATCACCAGGGGCGGATCTGCATACAGCATATCAGGCGCTCCAGCATCCATTAACCCCAATGTGAACTCATATATTTGTATAGAAACTTTTTGTAAGTTTGATATATTAAAGCATTAGCATCCAGTGATTGAAAAGTTCGATGGGTGCTTTGGTTCGGCATCTGACTAGAAGGCCTTCCTTTTGAGATGAGCGTGGGCTCGAAACCCAGTTGCTGCAAATTTTTTATAGATAAGTTATCTTATCCAGCTTTGTAGTCAAATGTTTCTTTTTTTTCCCCTCCAATACAGATTCTTAATTCCTTCTCCATTTGTATTTTGTTTGTTTACTTTATGTTTTGTTTAAAATTTTCTTCTATATTTCTTGTGATTAAAAAATCACTCTTCTCTCTTCTTCTTCTTCTTCTTTTTTTTTTTTTTTTGGGGGGGGGGGGGGGGGGCGGTTAGGGGTGGCGTCGGGGGGTTTTTTTTTTTTTTTTAAAT
>JAOTQR010000097.1:20402067-20416587 GCA_025774065.1 Solanum ossicruentum | reverse complement strand
ACACATCCAGCCAAAAATGCCACTCAAGTATGTTGTTTCCCCTGGTTTAACACGAAAGTGCTTTTTCTGGGGCGAGGGGGGGGGGGAGGGGGGGGGGGGGGGGTAATTTGTGGTTGTTGGCATGGGGAGACACAATCAGCATGGAAAGTCACTCATAAAACTTGTTTTTTCTAATTTTACCAGAAAAGTCATTTTCTGGTTTTAAAGAAAAATCTAAAAATACTTTGATCAATTAAACATGAAAAATTGGATAATATTTTTTTTGCCTCCATTCCAAACACACCCTTAATGAAACAATAAACAAGCTTATTCCAAAAAAAAAAAATCAATCAATTACCTTGGCAAATTACATCCAAATGGTTGCCATCTATACTTGAAATAATCTTTATCAAGGCGTCCATTCTTTTGACAATCAAATGAAGGCTCAATAAAAGGACAAGTTGATGTATTATAAAGAGAATATGATTCATCAAGAACCCAACTCCCTTTGTAAATATCACACCCTTTATTTGTTCCTACTAAACTTACCTCATTGAAGTTCTTGGTTTTTGAATTCAAGAAAAGAGAAAGGGCATAAATGGTTAAAAATGTTGATACAATGGCAATGACAGAAATAGAGTAACAAACCATGAGAAAAAGTTCAATTTTTGTGAAAATTGTATCAATAATTTGATGTACAAATGAGGGAGCTTTGGTCTTTTGTATATGTGCAATATATTTATACGTGAAGATGAAATGCATTAGATGAATTTCTGAAATGGATTCATGAATGTGTTCATCTTTTTTTTTTTGAATAGTAAGTTATCATCATGATGATTAATTAGTAGCTTATAGAAAATATTAACTTCTCATAGCTTATTTGGATGGTTGTTACCTATTGTATTATTGCATGAATGTTGTTAATTAGTTTAAAAATATAATATTTATTTTATAGATTATCTAAATTTTATTTGGATGGTTGTTACCTATATTCATTCAACTTAATTAAATTAGTTCATGTAGAGGTCCCGATTATCGTACTCTAAAAATTAAGATTTTAGAAGTTTCCATCGAAGTATAAAAAAAATAATTATTTTTTAACACACGGAGAAGAAATTCAATTGACAATTCTAAAAGTACGATGTATTTAATTTTTCAGGAACGGATTTAGAAGTTCACTTATAGGTTCATGTGAAATTTAGCAACTTCCGACTGGATATTATATATACATTGAAAAATATACTAAATATTTATAAATATTTGATTGTAAATTAAATTATTATTATAGAATGAATTTGAATCGATATAGAAAATTATGAATTTCAAGTTCTGAATTTGCTTGCTGATTTCCAACTTAAGTTTCAAAATATCAAAACAATTGGATTGGATTAGATGGAGATGCATAAAGGGGGAATCATACTGTTGGACTTTGGCCAAATACTCTGAAATTATTGGTCTTGAAGTTTGGAAAGTCTAATTATGATGCTTGGATTTTTCAAAAATGTCATGTCAGATTTGTCAAAAATAGGGTATTTTTAAAGAATCCAATACGGATGCAATATTAAAAGTGAAGAGTCTCTGTGACTTAACAATTATGTATGGCCAATTGTGTCAATTTCATCTTATATGCTATTATGAGCTTTTCTCGGACATCAACAGTTATATTCTGAATTTGAAATACATTATAAATAAGTAAAAGTAAACCGAGAGAGTAATACAATAGGTGATTGATCTATATTTTGTCAAGAATTGCACTTAACAATACATTCCAAGTATCAGCCACACCAGCCACACACCAATGTGTGCAATCCACATTTCTGTGTCCACCAAATCCATAAACTGATGGATGGCCATCTACTCTATATTGTGACAACTTTGTTACATTCAACAAGTAAACTGATTTCTTCATCCCTCTCAACACTTTCTCCAGCACAATTTCTCCAGGATGTGGTCCTTGTTTAGCAATCTCCAATGATCGCGTTGCTCCTACACATCTAATTTTATAACCAAAGATCACACTGTCAGTATATAAAACTTAAAACGTTAAGTAGTATCATAGTATTCAATCTCTTGTCCCAATTTATATGGTATAATTCGAATTTTGAGAGTAAAAGACTTTAATAATTTTTTCTCGAAAATTCAAAATATATCACGTAAATCGAGATTTGTGTTTCTTGAACTCACTCTTTATGGTCAGGAGAAACTCCTTGGAAAAATACTTTGGTTTTTGTGGTGTCTACTTGAGTGTCCACCCATTTTGCCCAAATTTTCAATGCTTTCTCATATAGAGTAAACCGAGATGCATCTTTGTAGGTAGAGTTGCCTTCTTGAACAAAACCCCAACTGCAAAAGCAAATATAATGATCACTGTTGAATAAATTTCATTCTATGACAAAAATATAGGTAATATGATTGATAACAACAACAATAACAACATACCCAGTGAAATCCCACGAGTGGGGTTTGGAGAGGATAGATTGTACGCAGTCCTTATCGTTACCTCATAGAAGTAGAGAGGCTATAGGTATGATTGATATGATAACTAATATCAGAATGATTGAAGAGTACTTACGGTTGTTTTCTACCGGTGTGAAACCACCAATGCCAAGTATCAAAGATGAGGATGTCCATTTCTTTCCATTTAGTGGCACCATCGAGAGAATCGAGCTCTAAAACTCGGGTTCCATTCTTCTCTTTGAAAATATCGACCAAAAAAACATCTCGAAATATTGAGTAGGATGTATTGTATTTCTGTGAATAGTAGGATACGAAAGTTTATTTATATACAATATTAAGGACATGTGATTCAAATGGATTAATTTATGCTATGTTCAAATGACATGTTAGTGAATATATCCTCAATCTAACTCATCTAAGTTCAAATAAGTCCGACTTATATTTTCATAGGCTAAATTTGACATTATATAAAACGTACCGGAAATCTGAAGAAAGAAGTGGCTTTTTTCCTCTTAGAGATATATTTAGCTTGTGGATCAGCTGCATGAAGCATACAAGTGAGGGATTGCCATTGATCCATACTTAGTGAATCTCCTACAAATAACATCCTCTTCCCCTTTAATTTGAGCTGAAATTTTGTAGCATTGAACCTGTACACAAATGAACATATGACAATAAGGGCAAATTAGTCTTTTTAGAATTAGGAAAATGATTTTTCCGAGGGTTAGAAATGGTTGAGTTACAAAATTATTTCGTTTGAAATGAGCTAAATTATAGGTTATAACTCAATCGTCTAGTAAAATTATTTTTTTCTTTATTATGTTTAAAAAAATAATGAATCAATTGCATTACATATCAATTCAATATCTTATGAGGTGAAATGGACGAATCAATTAATCCATTTAAACTTAGATGAGTTATATTTTCACGAGCTAACATATCACCTTTACCTTTCCCACCTGACCCCCACCCCACTCCACTCTTTACCTCACCTACCCCCACCAAACACTACCCTCACCCCCCTCCCCCTTACCTCCTACAGAAAATTGCCCCTCTCATATGCCTTTGTCTTACCTCATTCAAAGTTTTCTCATATAAGATTTTTTACCCAAATTACAATCGAAGCATCTAAAGAAAAATTTAATGTCTTTCTAATCAGTAATGAAAGCAATTGTCCATGTATCGAGCCCACTTCGATCTCTTCCCCTATCTAGAGTCCCCAACCATCCTTTCTTCAGTGTTTCTTGGTTACATATAAATATTTTGGACAAAAATTATTTTACTGTTGATATTCTTTTAATAAAAAAGATCATTTATTTTTCCGAAAAACATTTTTCCTTTGGTCAAACACACATTAATTGAGTGTTACAATAAAAATAAAATAAAAAACAACTAATTAATCAAGTAAATCAACAAAAGCCATAAACTAAAACAAGAACAACATAGATTTTTCTAAAAAAAAAAAGAAAAAGTACCTAGGTAAATTGCACCCCTTGGGCTGCCATCTGTATTTGAGATAATCTCTATCTGGCCTTCCATTCTTTAAACAATTAAATTGTTTTTCAATAAATGGACAAACAGATGAATCATAAAGAGGATAATCATCATCATAAACCCAATTCCCTTGAAATAAATCACAACCATCCATTTCCAATTTGTTCACATCATTGATCAACTTTCCATCTACATTGTTCAATATGAAAACAAGAAAAAATAATAATAGAGAAAAACTATCCATCATTATAAGACAAACCAACAACAACAACAAAAAAACTTTTAGTTTCTTTTTGTTTGTGTCTATTTGAAGCTTGGAAAGGTCCTATATATAAGTATACACCGCCTCTGTTTGAAAAAAGAATGATTTTTTCCTTTTTTTGATAAAATTTTAATTTCAATTTTTCACGTGCATTTTTAAGGCAATAGAATTAAATAAAATTTTGATACATTTTACATAATTTTAATTTAGGACCACAAAAATTAATTTTTTTTTAAACTCTGTATCAAATTAAACTAAATCAAAATTTTTCAATGAGATAAAAGGATAGTAATTATCTTTAATTACTAGTAAATAAAAATACCCAAGAATGAAAGAGAATGAGTAATTTTATTTAATGAAAAAAGAGCTAAAATGAAGAAGGCAATCGAAATAATCTACAAGTACTATGAAATCTATTAGGACTATATAGTCATTATGACTTAATTACTTAGAAGTCCAAATCCAAATAATCAAGTCAAGTCCAATAATGAGTCAAATCCAAATAATCAAAGTCAAGTGATAGATATTGGAGTATAGAATAAATATCTTGAATCATAAAAAATTAATGAAACTTGTAGTTAAAACTACTTTCTATTGGAATCATTAATGGAATGAAAACTCTATGGATATTTTTTTTCCATTTATTTTAACATATACTTGTACAAATACTGAATTTTGGTTAAATACAATTACCAGAAAATTTATCCAAAAATATTTTCTGGGCATCCTTTCATGATATGATATGCTCATAATTACTAAATTCACTATTTTGGAGAGATTAGGGGAAGTGTGATTTATACGATAATAACAATAATAATAATAATAAAATAATAACAACAATAACAACAATAATAACAACAAAAATAATAACAATAATAAGTTTGAAGTCCATATGGAGGTGGTGTCTAAATAAGTTGTAAAATGAGTGGACAACTCAATTTAGGAAGGAACAACTTAAGGTAGCATGACTTTTCAACCGCACTATTTGGACCTTTCCATCCCCAAAAAATGTGTGCCTATGAAATCCTTCGTAGGAGTGTAATCATATCTCTGGTATTTCAAAGAAAGATTCTGGAGCATAGATCGTATTTTTGAAAAAATGTCTTTTAGAAGACTCAGATGGATGCTCGAGAGAAGACAATTATATTACGGTTCAACTAGTATCAATGCAGTGAATAAGCGGGCAAACATCACATTACAATATTCAAAATACCAAAATCATATATAAATCAATATTGATAAGCTCGAATTCTAGTTATCCCAACAAAGTCGTCACTTGTCACACCCCTATTTTTTCCTCCACCATTCTACCGTTCTTAATTGACAATAATGAGTAGTTTTTGAAATAAAAGAGTTTTTCCAATTAAATTGACATTTTGAAAAGAGAATATTTTATTTATTTAGAATCACCATTTAAAATTGAGTTTGGTGTTTCAAGTCACCATATTTAAATCCCTAATCAAAAGAAAGTTGAGTCTTTGTTTTATAGGTTTACGAACTAGAAATTCAAGTAAGGAATTCTATTGACCGAGAGGAAGGTGTTAGGCACCCCTCAAGTCCCGTGGTTCTAGCACGGTTGCTTGATCAATTTATATATGATTTAAAACTAATTTTGAATATGGTATACCTATTAGTTTTAAAAAAATATTCATTTACGTACCTTCTCTGATTTATTTGAAATTCCTTCGAGAATTGTCATATTTTATTGGTTTGTGGTATATTGATAGCAACAATTTCCAACGTCCTTGCCACGAATTATTTATTACTTTGTATTTTTCAATAATGTTTATAATCATTATTTAAATTCTAATGTTTGCCTACTGTTGTTAAGCAACCTTTCAATTACATAAAATTAATTATCAAAATCCAAACTCAATTTTTGGACAAAGTAACAATAATAATAAAAAGAGATTGTATAACAAACTGATTCTTCATGCTATCACGTGAATAAAAATCTACACACAAATAATATGTTCATTTAAAATGCAACATAAGTCATTTCTAGTATATTGTCTATTTATATCTCAAGAAAAAATAAATTAAAATAAATGTAAATACAAATAAATTGACAATATAAATCATTTAAAAGAGTAATCCCATACAAAGTAGAACAAGGAAGGAGGGTGAACCCCTGGCAACCTTAAGAAAAAAACAATTTTTTCTACTTTTTCTGCAGATTATTGTCAAGGCCGAATACTAAACATCAATTTGAATATTATAATCTCTCGTAACTTTACGCAATCCATATAATATTTTAGACCTCTTAGTACTTGTTTGGACATTATTTCTAATGTTGTTACTCATAACGAATTTATGATGTAAAAAGTTGTATGTATTGATATTCTGAGATAAAATATAGGTTAAATTTCATTTTCCTATCTTATGGCTACACATAATGTCATGTTATTTGGCAACAGAATATTAAGTGAGATAGTTAGCTATCAAATAATTGAAAAGTAAATTGGAACACTTTGCGGGCGTTTGGTTGGCAATATATTATTTCAGAATAATTAATCCCTAATAAGTTAGTCTGGGATAAGTTATCCCATCATATATATGTGATAACTTATTTTACCACTAAAGCAAAACCAATGATATAAATAGTTCAAGGATTACTTTATACCTCTAATCAAATATGAGATAAAGTAATCTTATATTTAATCTCGAAATTATTATGACTTACCTCACCCCAAATGAACATGGGTCAGAGAAGATACTTATTGTATTTTAAATAATGACCTTAAAGAAATATAAAAATTGTGGAGGTTTTGTTGAGATAAATTTAATTAACAGAGTGGTATTAGTCAATGACACTTTATATAATGAGTTCCAATTTTTTAACTAATATAATACAGAAAAAATACATAACTAGTCTAATTTATTTATTAAAACCTCAACTACAAAAAATATACTTTCATTAAATTTTTTAAATAAATTAAAATAAACTTATGTTAAAATGTGACTTTTTTAAAACAAGTTTTCAAGTTATTTTTAAATAAAATTTACTATAAATAAGATAAAAATACAAGTATTTAATTTAAATTTAAAAAATAAATATTTAAATATAAAAATAATATATAACTCAGGTCAAAAAATTAGATGTGCACATTAATGTAATCAAGGTGGGAATTCTGTAAACAGGAAGTGCATGATATACTTTTTGGCCCAAAGTATAGGCCTATTATCTTGGGACTAGATTTAGAAGTTGGTATATTACATATATAGTTTGCTACACAAAGCTAGAGTCCTTTGTTTTCAAAAATTTCTAGGACCATCTGAGTTTGAATTTATTGTTCGAAATCAAGTAGGAGATTCAATTGAATGGATTCGTAATTATTTATGCCACTTGATTTGGAAAAAATATATGTTGTTAGAGGCTTCAGCTTCAGAACTCATAAAATGGTGTTCGAAGATATACAATTTATTTTGATAGAATTTATGTTAAACTTATGCCGAGCAAATTAGATATTAAACAACTTTCATCAGTTCGTTCATTCCTATAAAACTTATGTCAGACTAGGCAAATGTTCTCTAAATTTATGCATGTGAAATTAGGTCATATATAAGGATACTTTGATCCAAAAATTTTCATGGACGATAGAAATAAAAATTAAAGACCATCATATTTAAGGACGAGCTAAAATTAAAGATCACTCTAAAACAAAGCCAATCCTTACAAAAATTCTATGATATAGTTAGGAATTTTATCATGAACGTTCATGATATAATATATAAATTAAAATTAATTTTAACTAATATATAGTGTAATTTTCATCAAAAAAATTTCAACTGATCACCTTTTTTGTGCGACTCTCTCCAATTATTTGTTATTATTATTAAACAATCAATCTTTCTTGGGAAATAGAGAAGTAGAGCAAATATTTTACTCATGCCCTACCATCTACGTCAATCAAGAAACACAGTGCCATCTTAACATATGTTGAAGATAGTGAAAACAAAATATTATTATTTTCTTGATAATTAGTTATCCAAGAAGTGCACTTAGGAGTAAATTCCAAGTATCAACAACACCAGGCAAACACCAATGTGTACAATCCAAGTCCCTATGTCCACCATGCCCAAAAACTGAAGGATGACCATCTGCTCTATACTGTGACAGCTTTGTTATGTTTAATAAATAAACTGATTTATTCATCCCTTTCAATACTTTCTCCAGTACCCATTCTTCCTCATGAACTTCTTCTGTACTCTTCAATGGTTCCTTTATGCCTTGACACGTGCTTGAACCTGAGCTCCCGAGGCGACTTTTGAAATCAAGTGTCACCCGTCAGTGTATATAACTTAAACACACACGTATTATATAGAGTAAATGACAAACATATAAAGCCTGATTATAGTTCATAATTATAGTCGTTTAGATAATTGCATTTTGTAACTATAATTATAGCTAGCAGTGTTTGTATAATTCGCAAAACATTTGTATACATTTGTATAACTCGCTATACAATTCACAGTTTTGTATAGTGTTTGTATATTTCGCTATACAATTCATGTACAACATTTATATAATTCGCTATACAATTCATGCACAACACTTATATATTTCGCTATACAATTCATGCACAACATTTATATATTTCGCTATACAATTTGATTTGCGCAACTTTTGTATAATCACACACGACGTTTGTATAAATCGCGTTTGTATATTTCGCTATACAATTCATGCACAACATTTATATAATTCGCTATACAATTCATGCACAACATTTATATATTTCGCTATACAATTCATGCACAATACTTATATATTTCGCTATATAATTCATGCACAACATTTATATATTTCGCTATACAATTTGATTTGCGCAACTTTTGTATAATCACACACGACGTTTGTATAAATCGCGCGAATTGCCACGAGCTGTGATTAATTCAAATGATAGTTATATTAGCAAATTAATTAGTATATGTTTACTTATCTGCGTAAATTTGAGATATATTATATAGCATAGTAATTAGTATAAATAATTGTTTAACTTACTTGTCATGGTCAGGAGAAATTCCTTGGAAAAATATTTTGGTTTTTGTGGTGTCTACTTGAGAATCCACCCATTTTGCCCATGTATTGAGTGCTTTCTCATATAGAGTTAAACGAGGTGCATCTTTGTATGTAGAGTTGCCATCTTGAACAAGATCCCAACTACAAAAGTAATAATCATATATAAGAACATGACATAGTTATTCTATGATCCTCGTTCGGACATGTTTTGAAATTAGATTGATGACGTTAATTTTGTTTCACCGCTATAAAAATTACTATTTTTCCATTGATATTTGTCACTAAAAAAGTATAGTTGTTATTCTAATAGAAATTTTGATTGAATAAGCGAGAAAAGAAAAAATAATTAATACTCCCTTCATCTCATTTTATGTGGTTTTGACATGCCACCATGTTTAAGGAAAAAAAGGAAGACTTCTAAAACTTGTGGTGTAAAAGAGTTGAATCATTTCATTAAGGGTAAACGAAAAATTTTTAAAGTTAAATTATTTCCGATTAGAGTAAGGTAACGTTCTCTTTGGAATGAACCAAAATGGAAAGGGTGCCAAGTAGCGTCTTCGCATGCAAGAACTGAAAAGCTATAATATTCACTGACAATCTGTTTTCGGTTTTCTCAATGAACTGATTTGATCAGAAAATCATGTTTCATAAAATAAACTTCACATTGATTCGTGGTGGGAAAAACATTTGTTTCTATAATGTTTAGACATGCAGTTTGAATTTTTAATTGTCATAAATACAAATTATCAGAACTTCCCCACAAATTAAAGTTAAATTCATGGAGTTGAAATACGAATCAGTCTTTAATCAAATTGAGCCTAACATACTAATTTGACATACATATATACTTATCGGATAAAAAATATTAACAAGTATCTGATAAAATAGTCAATTCCGCTATGAGAATTGATATTTAGAAGAAGACTTACGGTTGTTTCCTGCCAGTATGAAGCCACCAATGCCAAGAATCAAATATAAGAAAATCCATTTCTTTCCATTGAGCTGCTGAACTCAGAGAATCCAGTTCTAAAACTCGATTCCCATTATTTTCTGTTCTAATGTCTACTAGAAAAGCATTTCTGTACATCAGATACGATGTATTGTACTTCTGCATCATTACAATCAACGTATTCAAAATTTAATATATACATATATGTTAGTAAAAGCCATATATAATACTCTAACTATGGCTTTGAAAAAGTCGATCATGATCGAGAATTGAAATTAAGTTTTACTTGTCATGTTCGCTTTCAGAAGTCAATTTTACTAATTATCATAGCATAATTGATTTAATATTTTAAAATTAAAAGTTCATATTCAAATGCTACATGAAAGTGCTACTCCGTAACATAATAGAGAAAGAAAAACTTTTGAAATTTGTGATTTAGAATGAGTTATAAATATTTGTGTGGTTAGAAATTACTGCTTTCGTCCCAATTTAGTTGTCGGATAAGAATTGCCACATCCTTTAAGAAAAATTTATAAGGTATGTAATTTGACTAAAATAATTCTAATAAATATTGTACTTTTTGAAAATTATACCATAACAAATAGAGTTTTCACATTTAAGAGTAGTAGTAGAATGGTAAAAAAATAGTTAATTATTTCTTGATTCTTTAAGTTGACAACTAATTTTGGACAATTACATTTAGTAACCCTCACAATTAAATTGAAATAGAAGGAGTATTTCTTTAAAAGTAAAATAAATATTTTAAAGTTAAATCGTTACTAAATACAAAAATGTATCATTCTTTTTGGAACTGACTAAAAAAAAAAAGTAAGTCATACAAATTAGAGAAGAGGGATCTATACAAGTTACTAGAATTCTTCTCATATCAGGTTGAAAGCATCCATCATAAAATTAATCTTGATCAAAATTTTATGTAATTTGACTTTCGAGAAACAAAATGCAGTATTTTGGGATGAGATGATTAACGTTTTAAGAAGAAAATAATATAATATACCGGGAAAGTGAATATAGAAGTGCCTCCAATCCTTTTGGAGAAATATTTAGCTTGTGGATCAGCAGCATAAAGCATACAAATTAGTGATTGCCATTGATTTAGGCTTACTGAATCTCCTACAAACATTATCTGCTTCCCTTTTAATTTGTTTTGAAATTCTGTAGCATTAAACCTACCAAAAAATAAAAAGATATATATTTAATATATTTTAGAGAAAAGACATCTTCTAAATTTGACAGTGAAATTTATTTTAGTACTCTAATTACACGGGCATTTAAATTGACAACTCAAAAGTGATGACAGGGAGAATCCGCAGTCGCTATCATTTGGATGAGCACAAGGTAAATCTCCATTCCTATGCAATAACTTGTAAATCACATAGGAGAGATGACACTCACTAGGCAAGCTCGGTGCAACGAATTCTCTTGTTTTCACTAGCAAGGAACTCCAAACTTGCGACCTTCAATATGGAAGTCCTAACTCCAAACTATTGGGCCACCTTCGGGGGTTTAATACTTTGTAAATATATTTTGGAAAAAAAAAAGAAAAAAAAATTCTATGTCTAAATGACTATATCTCTAATAAGACCAAAGACTTCTACCAATGTGCATTTTTCCCCCTAAAAAACCAGGTGTTCGGTTGACATTTTTAAAATATATTTTTTTCTTTCTCAATTTCATTATTTTAATAAACAAATAATCAAATCAGACAAAGTAGCACATGATCAGCCAGCTTGGAAAATCTTAAAACTATATTACAGTGTTTTCTAGCTTTTGTCCCAAAAAATACAACTGTCTTCTATGTGGCAGGTGATGATTTCAGATATATTTTAATAATAATAAAGAGAAAAGTCTGGACAAATCCAATGCACTAAAATTTTTTTCAAAGAAGAGTCCGACAAAAAGAAAAACCAAAAATAGAATGTCCACAAGTCTCATGATTTTTTCCCAAGAACTTATTTATACTTGTGATTGATCTTAGAAAAATGAGAGGAGCTTTTTTAGAATAGTGTTGCAAAAGCAAGTGAAATGGACGCGTTTGACCATGAATTTTTAATTTTTTTAAATTAAAATTTGAAAAATATATTTGGTTATATAATTTTGAAATTTAGCTTGAAATTGAATTTCAAAATTTTCAAGATTTTGAAAAATAATTTATTTTTTTTCTTTTTGAACTTCATATTACTCGCAAATAATCGAAGGCAACTCCAATACGTATTCACGGCCAACTTCATTTTTCAAATATAATTTTTTTTTATTTAAATACAGAAACTTAAACAAAAAAATCATAATGAAAAGTGGGTAAGATGTATCTCTCGAGCATACCATCCAACAATTAATCAAAAGCATGCACGTTATTTTCCAATTAGCTAGAAATGATCCCAAAAATTGATGGATCCAAACACATTGACCCAATCTTGTGTCTTTTTTTTTTTACTTTATTTAAAATATAATCCCCCTATTATTTTTACATATCCCTTATTTACTCGACACCAAAATTATGAAATAGTAATCTTATCAAATAATTCTTTTAAATTTAATAAATATAATATCTTAAAAAATAAAATAAAAAAATAATTATAATTAATGATAAAAATAATTTTAAAATTAAATTAAGAACTATCTATTAATTTTATAAATTGAATGATATTCCAAAATAATAAAAATTACGTCTGAACTCTGACGAAGTAAGTTAAAAAAATAAAACAAAAAAAAAATGATTTAACAAACCAATATTAAATGACAACACATCATGAGACGAAAAATAGGAAGACAGAGCAATTAATAAATTCTTTTATAAAAAAACAAGAGAGACAAACAAACAGTCACGGGTTAAAATTGGAAGTTGTGTAGACAGTTAGGTAGGAAAAAAAAGAAGCAAAATTTTAATTGTTGCTTTAATTTTTTCATATATATAAAAAAGTATAATTTAAATTTCTATCATTCCAGATACTATACAACAATAATAATATATTCAATCTGAAAAATAAAATAACGAACTTATTGATAAGAAGAAAGAAATGAATTGAAGAACATTATAGTACCTGGGTAAATTGCACTGACTGGGTTGCCATCTGTATTTGAGATAATCTCTATCTGGCCTTCCATTCTTCAAACAATCAAATTGTTTTTCAATAAATGGACAAATAGATGAATTATAAAGAGGATAATCATCATCATAAACCCAATTCCCTTGGAATAAATCACAGCCGTTGAACAATTTCCCATATACATTATTGCTCAACAATATGGAAAGAAGAACCAATACAGAAAACATGCTTTTCTTTTTCTTTTAAAAAAAATGTAAGGAGAAAATAATAAAAGGTGAAATGAAGTGAAGGATATATATATTTTGAGAATCCTATAAATACATGTACATTAATTACAATAATTATTGTGGGAAGAAAAGAAAAGGGAGAATTAAAGAAACGCTGAGAATGTGATAAAGATATTTAAGTATGAAAAAGAAAGGTTCACGTGTTAGTTACAATGACACTTTTACTAATAAAGTAATCGACATGGATTGTAGTGGAATGATTCGAGATTTTTTTTATTCTTTAATTAAAAATTTAAATTTGAGTTGAAATGAACTGGATTGAACTAATAAATGAACAGCGGATTGATAATTCACTCAAACTTCAATAAGTTGAACAAGTTACACGAGTTGAATTTAATTTTGCTACCTTTGCTTTTGATCCTAATTAACACCTAATATTGCACATAGACTAACAGCTTTCTGGATGGAAAAGAAGGCTAGTAGTTTTTGTTTATTAATAACCGTACAAAGAAAGATGATGGGTAAAGAGGAAAAGAGAATGGAATAAATTTACAATTATTGTATCTAATTATTATTATAATTGGGTTGGAGAATATGTAAACAGAAAGTGCATGATATATGATTTGTTAGTAATTCTAATTATTAGAAGAATGAATTAGTTTTTAAAAATCTTTCAAAGACCAAAGTTTTTGTTTTAAAAAATTATTTTGTGCAAGAAGTTCAGTAAGTTGTAAATCCTTTTGTTGTCCAATTAATTACCATATATCAAATACATAATTGTTCTACTTATATTAAGAAGAATGAGAAATCGAATCCCATTTTTTCATATGGATCAGTACCTCTATCCTAAATTATCTCGATACACAACTCGAACCTAACATTTATCCAAGATACGGTCTTGATTCTAATCGCAACTACAATTCTAACTCTAATTTAAAACTTGATTCTCGATCAAACTCTGCCATAACCCTGAGTTGAGGTTAGCAATATTGTTGATTCTTGCCTATACAACAAATTGGATTACAAAGGAAAAACACATGTTAATTTGTTAGTCAACAAATTAA
>JAOTQR010000097.1:20380668-20401967 GCA_025774065.1 Solanum ossicruentum | reverse complement strand
CCACCCCCCACAACCCCACCCCACCCATGCCACCTACCTCCCACCCCACCTCAACCCCACATTCATCATAGTTTGTCTTAGAAATATACAAATTAAATGTTTCTAGAAAATAAGTTCATTGAAAATATGAAAACTATAAAAAATAAATCGCATTGTCTCCGTCCTACCCTCACAACACATGCACCTACTTGCACCTACAAAAACCATGCATTCTAGCTACAACGTATATACTATAATTTTCTTTTACTGATTTTTTCTTCAGCATTGATATATGCATTTTTAGATAGAATTTTATTCCAAAAAGTTTGATATTATATATAAATAATTATTAAATAGCACTTGCTTAGCTTCAGACAAAAATTACTAACTTGTCCAGTAATTTATCTGTATTTTACTGTTTAAACTAATGGGACGTATAACTTTATGGAGGTCCAACATTTTTAAAAAGTCAATCATCTTGAAACTTACAATTAACTCCGAAAAATAGAATAAAATTTGTACATTAACTTGACTATATCTATATTGTACGCTCCATGAATGCTACTAGGGACGAGAGGGAGTTGCTCGTAAGATAAGTATTTTTAACTTTCAGTTTCAAGATTATCAGTTTGGGTCATCAATATTTGGAGCAAAATATCTTCACTGTTTGGATTTACTCGGTACACCTATTAAGAGAAAAATTATTTACATGGTAAGTTTATTATTTTACTCATAATTTATAGGATCCCAAATATATTTACTCATAGTACATTTTTCAAATACATTAGCTTGATTTTAATAAATTGAGGGTATAATATATAGGGAAAAAAATTGTTCTACCTAGATTTATCAAAAATGACAAGTAAAAATAGAAATCTACTTGGAAAATATTTGATAAATAAATTCTAAAGGAGGGAGTAGGTGAGAGTTCCCAGGGAGGGGTAAAAAATAATTATTACTCCTTCTGTTCACTTTTAGTTGTTAAATTTTGACATAACATATTTATTAAAAAAATAATTATTAGGATAGTAACTTTATCATTTTAGCTTTGTTAATTGTTAAGGTCCTAAACATATTTACTCACTATAATTTTCAAAGACATAAATTTTAATGCCAACAAAATGAGGATATATATAACAGAAAAAAATTATCTTACCTTGATTTGTCAAAAATGACAAGTAAAAGTGAATATCAAATTAAGAATATTTTAGAAACCAAAAGTGAATGGAGGGAGTGCTTCCAATGTTTCAATTTGTTTCTTTAGACATGAAGTTTAAGAAAAATAAAAAAGACTTCTGAATCTTATGCTCTTAAGTTAAAGATAGGAAGATCTTTGCCTTCCTTAAACATGTCATGTGACAAGTTAAAATTTTTTTAAAAAAATAAAACAAATAAATTAAAATACAGACAGTATTTGTTGATTATCATTATTATAGCCGGGGGTGGATCTAGAAGATAGCAAGAAAGTTCATCCGAACGTTTTTTGGTAATTATATATATATGTGTGTGTAGATTTTGAACTTGTCGAACATAATAATTAGAGGTTGAGTTAGTGTTCTGATGCTTCAAAATTTGAACTTGGAACAATGCCACCGACTACAACACCACTAATTATCTCAGTTAATTAATAATAGTCTAGATAGAAAATGTAAATATCTGATAATTCATAAATAAAATTAAAAAAAAAAATCATACTACGTGTTGATGTATTATTTATTATAACAAATAACCAATAACTACTGACAATACAGTTCAAAATAGTTACCCTTTGACCTTGGGAACAAGTGGCAACCTCTATTTATACTTGAAGTGCTTTACTCTTTTTTTTTTTTTTTGACATATATTGTACATCGTTAGAGTTAATACTGGTCATTTGCATTTTGCCCTATTTTCTTGGAGTTTAATTTTTGCCTTTCATAGTAAATAATTTTTTTTTCGAGAGGTGTTATATTTTTACATCATAATATCTCATAAGTTATGTTTTATATACTTAATATGGCCTACTAAGAATAAATTTCATTATTAAGGATAAGAATTAAAGATCAGATCATTTGAAGGATAAATCATGTAATAGATGTGCATAGTCCATTATAAAATCTATAGAACTTCTTTTATAGTTTTACTCGATAAAATGAAAAATAAAAATTATTGCTTTAAATTTAAAGAAAATAATTCATTTTGCGAGCGAAAGAATACCTATTAATCAAGCTCATACTGAAAAATCAAATCAGAAAAAAAATGAATAGTGTCGAATTAATTTGATTTGATATTCATTACTTGCTAACAAATAATGAAGAATAGAATTAAAATTCGAAAAAGACTTGACCAAAGAACTTAATACTCACCCCTTAATTGTAGGGTGACGGATAAATAAATCGATATACTACCTAACTGTGGACCTAGTACGTACCCAGTACCCTACTTGTTTTACATTTTGCATGCATGCATTTTTGGATAGACATAGACAAATAATTTTTAGGTATAAAATATAAGTGTACCCTTTAAATTAGCTTCAACAGATATATATGTCTTTTAATTTTACTAGTTTAATGTATGTATTTTGTACGTATGTGTCGTGTCAATTTAAAAATTATATATCAATAGTACTTGCCATTAAAAATACAAACATTTAAATAAATAAAATTAAACAAATATTATTAATTTGATGCATTAGTTTAATACATTATGAACGGGTAAAGATGAGAAAATCGATTCAATTTATTTAAAATATAAAAATAAGCTAATAGTTTATGAATACTTAAAGTAATAATTTGGAGTTGAATAGTTGTGACTTAAATAATTAATTGATTAAAATTTAATTTTAAAAAAAGACTTCAAATATAAAAGGAGTAGTTTAATTTTTCAATGTAATTTTAATTACTCTTGTTCTTTTTGATTTGCTATATAACATACTTTTATTAACAAACTATTTGATAATAAAAATTTTAGTTAATTTCAAATTCTTAAATATTAGAATAATAATAATATTTTTTCCTTTTCCTTCATAGCCTGAACAATTATTTATATAGAATAATCCTAAATAGAGTGAATTCTAAATATAAAGGAATTTTAATTCAAAAATAAAATTTGAAACTAAATAAATAAAAGGTAAAATAATAAATTAAGAAAAATAGTGAAAAAACAATTTCAAATAATATTTCTAATGGCCCTTTTCATATAGTATAGATGTGTGCACAAGTAAATACATAAATTTTAAAAATTAAAATTGAACAAAAAGACACATTCACCCTAGCTACATGGAGATTTTATGTCCTAAGTGTATTGTGCCACATACGATGCATAGGTCTAAATTTTATACACGAAAACAAGTTGAAGCGCTTCTGACGACAATTACTAACTTGTCTACTCTCTACGGCTTTTATGTCCTCATTTAAATGTCTGTCTTCACAAGCCTAAAAGCACAAATAGATGTCCTATAAAATTACATGAAAACTTGGACATATTTCATCACAAAAGAAGAAATAAGTAATAGAGAGAAGAAAAAAAAAAAGAATGCTCCCATCCATGAATGCTTCAAATGTGTTATTTTTTATCATTAGTGCAATAATTGTCTCAATCAATTTAGCCTTATATGATTCAGAAAATGTGTTGAAACCCCAAAATGTGCTCTCAAAATCCAAAATAATCAACCTTAATGGAGCAATTGGACCGGAGAGCGTTGCTTTCGATCCAAAAGGTGAAGGTCCATACATAGGAGTCGCGGATGGACGGATTCTACAGTTGCAATCAGGGTCAAAAAATTGGGTCGATTTTGCAGTTACTTCTTCTCATAGGAAGAATTGTACCTTGCCTTTTGCTCCTAAAATGGAACATGTATGTGGAAGGCCATTAGGTTTACGATTCGATACGAAAACAGGAGAGTTATACATTGCTGATGCTTATTTAGGACTCCAGGTTGTTGGACCACAAGGAGGACTAGCTACACCATTAGTACAAAAATTCCGAGGTAAGCGTTTAGTCTTCACAAACGACGTTGATATTGATGGTGATGTCATTTACTTTACAGATACAAGTACAAAGTATCAACGCTGGCAATTTCTCTCATCTTTTTCTAGGGGAGACATGACTGGTAGGTTAATGAAATATGTCAAATCAACCAAAAAAGTAACAGTTTTGTTAGAACACCTTGCTTTTGCTAATGGCATTGCTTTGAGTAAAAACAGATCTTTTGTACTAGTGGCGGAAACTACTAATTTTAGAGTTTTAAGGTATTGGCTTAAAGGTCCTCTTTCTGGAACACATGATGTATTTGCTGAGTTGCCGGGGTTTCCCGACAACATCAGAGTAAATTCCCGAGGGGAATTTTGGGTTGCACTGCAATCAATAAGATCAGTGTCGAGTAATTCTGATTTGAAACTGGGAAAGTTCCGGTTCAATCCTCAGCAAATGGATGAAGGGCAGTTGCACCCTACCGCGATCAAGCTAAGTGAAGACGGGCGTGTTTTAGAGGTTTTAGAAGATGTTGAAGGCAAGACATTGAGGTCTATTAGTGAAGTTCAGGAGAAAGATGGGAAGTTGTGGATTGGTTCTGTCGCGATGCCCTTTTTGCGAGTTTATGGATTGTGAATTTAACTCTCTAAAGATCGTCCTGCGTGCAATTTAAGTTGATTTTTGATGATTTCATTTTGTTGTTATTACTTAATTAAATGTTCCTTGTTTCTTCAATTTTATGTAGTTTTCATTTGTGTGAGACATAAAATAAAATTATTCTAATTTGGATAGTGATATTCTTGTATTTTAATAAGCAATACAGAAATAGTGTCTTTAAGAAATTTCTTTCCTCTCAGGATAAAAACAGATTATTAACTATTACAGAAAACTTATCAATCAATTGTCAAAGCCGAGCGAGCGACAATAGCACGAGGAGTCCCTTTCCTTAACTTTTTAAGGGTTAGAGTGTTTCCTAATATAAGGATAACACTTTTTCGCTATTTTACCAATGAGGGAGAAATGACTTTTCATTTTCTTTTACTTGATTACTCAACATTTTTCTTATTCTTTTAATCTTCATTTCAATTCACACTAACTATAAACCCAACAGATAGTACTCAGAACACATATTTGTAGTATAATTTTGAGTATAACAACGTTTTTTTTGGTTAATTTAAATGAGATTAGCATAAAGAAGTTGATTCCAAGTATCAGGAACACCAGGGAGACACCAATGTGTACAATCCATGCCTTTATATCTAGGACTTCCATAAATAGAAGGATGACCATCAACTCTATATTGTGACATTTTGTTGAGTTTCAACATATGAATTGGCTTTCTTATTTTTCCCAAAACTTTCCCCAACAATACATCTGCTTCATCTGGATCTCCTAAATACCTTAGCTTTTTTACTGGATTCTGTTCCCCTTTGCATTGCATTTGGTTGGTCTTTTTCCCCCATTGGGTGCCACTGTAAATGTAACATTTCAGGAAAGACAAAACAAAAAGAAAAAGAGTAGCATCAGTGTACACTTCCTCCGTTCCAATTTGTTTGACATTATTTGATAGAACACAAAGTTTGGAAAGAAAAAAAATTATGATATAAAACAAGTTAGATATTTCTATTTCTGTTAACATAAAACAAAACAAAAACAAACAAAATAAATGAACGAGGAACACTAACATTCAATCTTAGCCTCAACAAACAAGTAAGCACTATAACTTTAAGGGGTCATTTGGTACTTTGGTATGAGGGACAAAAATTAATAGTCATGGGATAGAAAAAATAGCGAAGAGATAAAATTTTGGTATCTTATTTGGCTATTAAGTTTGGATAACTTATTTCACCCTTTACACTATAGTGATGAGATTAGTTATTCCATATACATAGTAAGATAACTTATCCCAACATAGCTAATCCAGAATAATTAATCCTGCAATAAATTGTTCCCAACCAAAAACGACCTAAGTGTATATTTAAGCACGAGCTCTCAACTAACAATAAAGCACTTCAACTTGTCCCTATCGTGTCTCGTGTGACACATAAATTTGAAGATGCTTAGATGATCATTCTATAAATTTGAGTGTTCAACTAGCATGAGGGAGACGACTATAGGTGTTTAGGTCAAGTTTGATATATATTTATGTATTATGCTGAAAATTAAAAAAAATCTTACTTGCTATGATCAGGAGAGATGCCCTGGAAGAAGACCTTAGTTTTCTTGAAATTAATGGTGTTGGAAATCCATCTACCCCATGTTACCAAAGCTTTTTCATAAGCTTTTAAACGATCCATATCTTTGCGTAGGACTTTCCCATCTCGAATCAAATCCCATCTGCAAAATTAGTGTTAATATAAGTATGAATTTCGTATTAATACCCGGTTCGAACATTAATTTTTCTGAGTAAGTAGATCGTCAGAATCATTTGTGAGATTATACTCATTACAACATACGATTGTTTTCTTCCGGTGTGGAGCCACCAATGCCAAGTATCAAAGATCAAAATGTCATAACCAGTCCACAACTTTGAAGAAATTGCAACTGAGTCCAGCTTTAGTACTCTTTTTGATTTCTCCCTCACTATGTCTACCAGCAATGCATTTCTCACATAACTCAATGTCACTTGCTTTGACTATATAAATTCAACAATTATAAGTGAGAAATTAGAACAAATGTGAGAAAAAAGAGGATGACAAAAGAGACGGATCTAAACCGTGTTAATTAGCAGGTTCAACTGAACTCATTAGTTTGGACCCGAATAAGTTATATATGCATATTTTGAAATTTTATAATATTAGTTTCTGTAATATCGATAAAGTTAAACATATTTAATATTTAATTGATTGAAATATAAAATTTTGATCTCTCTGCTATTCTTGAAACGATAATTTAATTAAAAAATAATATTATTTTATTTAAATTAATCAACTATACTTGAAATATACGCTGCCTAGTTTACTTCTGAATCTTCACAACTTTTTTCTTGTGTTGCACTTTATGAAGGTCAAGTCCCCATCCCATACCTTTTTCTCATAAATACAACCTCCCACGCCCACCCCCACGCCAATATTTGGAAATTTTTTTTAAAAAAAAAAGCCTTTACAACTTTATCCAATTATTACGTGTCAAAACCTCTAATTATTCATATTTTATGTTAAATTTGTATTTATTATTTCATATTTTAGAGCAGCATATATAGATGTAATTTAAAACTAACATACTCTTCCTATATAAAGAGAGAAAATGCGCCATTTTATTTAATCGAATGTCAAATGCTCAAATATCACAAAAATTAAAATTATTAAGTAATAAAAGAATTTATCAATAACAAAAACAAAGAGAACAAAGTACAATTATCTTCCCTTCTATTTTATTATATTAAAAATAGATATTAATTTTTGTTTGTTCAATTTAAAAAATAATTTACACTTTATTTCTATTTTATTCTTCATTAATAATTATCGTCATTTATAAAAATTAAATTTATTTTTGTAAAATTATAATTTATCAGTATTTAATACAACAACAACATTAACTCAATGCCTCAAAGGCTCCCGCCCATTGCGGGATAAGGGGAGGTCGGATATACGCAGCCTGACCCTTATGTTTAAAAACATAGCGCGATTGTTTCCAGATGATCCATGATGAGCGTCGAAAGTTGCAATGACTAACTGCAACTTCACAATTGAAAGAAGCGCAAACAATTTAAAAAGTCATTTTACTTTATTCCACCATACCCTAAAGCTAAAAAATTATCATTATTTAATCCTTTTAAAAAATAAAATAAAATACAATAAAATTAATAAAAAGAACTAGTAATATGTACTTAGTGAATATAATTTATTCTGCTATTGACTTTAGATTTTGAATTCGCTTCGAATATTTCACTTACGGGTATAGAAAAGGTTGACATGAGTGGTCCATTTCTGGTGACAGTGTAATTAAGAGTTGAGAAGGCAGAATGAACCATGCAAGCCAAAGATTGCCATTGGTTCAAGCTCAATGAATCTCCCACAAATAACACCTTCTTGTTTCTAATTCTTCTCACAAAGTCCTTTCCGTCCCACCTATATGTATATCCAAAAACAAAATTCAAGAAAAAAAAAATTCTAATGTTTCATCAAAAGATATAACAAAATAAAACAAGGAAAAGTTACATATTTGGTCGCGGGGAATCTGCAGTCTATTAACCTTTGCGTATGCAGAAGGTAAACCTCCACTCTTATACAATAGCTAGCAAACCACACGAGAGGGGCAATCCGCACTAGGCAAGTTCAGTATGACGAGCTCGAGTTCAGAATGCAAATCTCTTACTTTACTGGTAAAGGGTTTCGAACTTGAGACCAACAACATGAAAGTCTCAAGCCCAAACTATTGGACCACCCTATATTAAACACTAATTGTACATGTATCATATACTTTTACTCTTTTATTTTTGTCAATGCATATTTAAGTTGATTTTCTTTTTTAATTTATATCTTTTATAAAAAATTCTTGACACATTTGATCGATCGATCGAAATAATTACAATCACTATTAAAAAATAAAATATATATATATATATTTTGACGGACAATTATACAATGTAAAAGTTACTAAAAATAATGTAATTTTTTTTTTGAATTTGAAATTTGGAATCTTTCAAATGAAACAAATGCTTTATCATAAGATAATATAAAAATATTAACATTGTCAATTAAATTGCTCAAATTCTATTATTAATGATTTTCACGAGACCACAAATTGGTGCAATTAATACTCAACGTACGCAGGAATACAGCAGTCTTTAAATTAGTAATTCATCAACCAATCCCAATTATATATGGTTTGAATCTCAATTTCTTTTTTTTTTTTAATTTTGACTGTGCATTTAATCATATAAAATTTATTTTTTAAAAAATAATTGAGGCATAATTTTTTTTTTTAAAAAAAAGAATCTTTTGCTGTTTGTAGGTAGGATTTAGGAGTACTAAGTAGGTAAATGAGAAAAGACATAATGCACGCAAAACAAATACACCAATTATCAAGCAAAACATGTCCACCTAGATAAACGAATATTTACAAAGCACGATATACATGAAACAAATTTGATTTAATTTTTTTTTAAAAAAAAGGAAACATAACAATTGATATAACAAACTAATTTTGATGTATACGAGAAACTCTGCGTTTTTCAGAAATAACCTCTATATTTCTATTAGGATAGTAATAAAGTGTACATACCTTTTACTAGATATGTACGTTTTTATAGTACAAGAGACTGTGCAATTGGATCGAAGAAGACCCTACTAAGATACTCAATTAATTAATTCGATTCTTCGATAAAAAATAATTACCTGGCTAAGTTACAATTTGTGGGTTGCCATCTATACTTGAGATATGCTTTATCTGGCCTTCCATTCTTTACACAATCAAATTGTTGCAGTAGAAATGGACAATTCTTGGAATTATAAAGTGGGTATTTATAATCTACAACCCATTTTCCATCGTAAAAGTCGCAATTTCCACCAAAATATTTAGATGATTTTTTAGGAGGATGCAGTAGCTTTTTTTGCTTTGCTTCTGCTAGAATATCAACATTGTTGATAAAACAAATAATTATCATGAACCAATGAAAAATAATATGACCTTTCATTTTAGTACATGATATGGAAGAAGAAGAAGGAGGAGGAGGAAAAGAAAGGGAAATTATAAGGTGAGTTATGTATGTTGAAGAGTAATGTAGGTGGAGGAGGATTTAGTGGGTGAGATTTGTGAAGAAATTAATTAATTAATGAGCCATTTTTCTAATTGTGAGAAGAAAACATGTGACTACTGTTTTACTCGCCGTTTTGAATGAAATAATCTAGTTTGATTTGGTATAAAGTTTAAGATAATAAAGAAGATTTTTCAATTTGATAATTCTAAATCAAAATTATATCGAATATACCAAAATATCATTTAATATCATGGTATTAAACATGCATATCAAAAGTTGAAACTAAAATTTTGTGGGAAAATAATGAGCTTTTTTTTTTCTAAACAAATTTTTTAAAAAAATAGATCATTCTTAGGGAATATTTTTTAAAGAATCATACTATATGAGTTTTATTTTATATTTTAAGATGAATCTTTTTATCATGATATGAAAAAAAAATTGCACAAGTTGTGTTACCTTTTTGTATAATTTTTTAATATTAATTTTATATTTTAAATATCAAATTAATATAATTTAATTTTTAAAAATTAATTAAATTAACTTTCAAAAAATATAATACGACAAGTAAAATGAAACGGATAGTATGGGTTTTGTGCATCCATGAAGTGAGGGGAGGGTATACACCACGTTCCTTAAATGCCAAATATTCGGACTTAAATTGGCGGTTTATTTTGCTTACCACTCACCCCAAAACTGTAATATTTTTTTTTACTAATTCATTTTAAATTATACATATTTTTAATTAATAATGAAAAGTATAAATATTTTTTTATAATATTTATATTAATTGATGTATAAATTTAATTTTTAAAAAATAACTGAGTAAAATAAATAAATAAATATTTTTTGATATTTTTAGAAAAATAGATAATTCTTCACTTGTTTTTTAATCACGTAAAATTTCCTTTATTGAATAAGAATAAAAATAGAATGGTCATTATAATTTACACAACGTCTTCTTAGTTATGTATACATAAAAAGAATGGTATGTCCATGTGATTTAAAAAAATTAAACCCCAAATTAAAATAGTATAAATAATTTCAAAAAAGGGAAATTTAATTTAATAATTCTTTGTATAAGTAATCGTCATTTTTATATATAAATTTTTTTTAAAAAAATATTCTTTTTCCTCTTCAATTTATATATTATACTGAGGATTACCGTCATTGTCAGAAAATATGAAGACTGAATTTTTTTAAACCGGCAAAACCCCCTTATATTACTGAGATCTTTCTTTAAATAGAATTAAATATATTGTAAATCAACAATAAATAATTTCTTATTATAAGAGTTGACTTTGGTCATGCATAATTAGTTGGCCAATTAACTCTATTGTTTTAATTTGTAGATTTTTATTAATGGCACCTTAAATTCGTGGTAACCAGAAATCAGATTAAAAAATTTATTAGAAGATGCCTCATAATGTGCTTATAGGAAGATCCACGTAGCAACGCATTTTCTTGCGGATCTTGGTAATTTTTTATTTGTTTTTATCGTATTATATTATTTCAATAAACACTATGTTTGAATATTTTCATCGTTAGATAATATCATGCATCTATAACTTAAATGCTAAATCTATAAGAAATTGTATAGTATGTGCTAGATATTATGAAAAATAAGGTAAATGATAAAATAGAATTATTAAATGATAAATAAAGTAAAAAATGAGAAGAAAATAGTAAAGTGATGATGTAACAATCACACCAAATGGATCGGTATACTCTTTATATCAATGCCCTCTTTAACCATTTCATAGTGTGGGCTCATTTCCCTCAATTTCTCAACCTGCTTGACAGTGAGTCACTCATTTTCTACCCATTATTCTATAATGTTAAAGAATTTTGTAATTTGATTTTAAAGAATTATTTTAAGCCAAAGGGTCAGGCTGCATATATTTGATCTCCCCTTACCTCGCAATGAACGAGATTTTTGAGGTAATGGGATAATGATGTTGTTATTTTAAGCCAAAGATTTTGTATTTCTCGTATAATTACCTTGTTTAAGAGGTTTTTTTTTTCCTCAGAAGAAAAGGACAAAAAACAAACCTAAAATAAAACCCAAGAATACAATAATAAGTTGCGGAGAAAATTACAAAAAAAAAACGTAACCATAGAGAATAAAAATCTTTTGCCTTCAGAGTCAACAAAGAAAATAAAGATGTTCACATTATTTGATAATTTTGTTAATTATGCAAAAAAAAAAATTTTAAAATAGTATATATGGTTTAGTAAATTAAAAACAAGAATAATTTTTTTCATTTTTCATTAGCTCATACTCTATCTAACCAATCAAATCACACAACACTTTCAATTTTTGAAAGTAAATTCATGAGAAAAAGGTGAACAAATCACAAGAATTTAGTATATATCAACACTACAAAACTATCAATAATTTTTTTTAGCTGTTTAAAATAAAAAGATTTAGTGATTTGGGCAAAAACAAAAGATATTTATAGTTTATTTTTTTTATTTATTCATGATCTGATCTGATCAATTCAATCAATAAACATCAATTTTTTTAAAAGGTAAAATTCATAAAACAAAAAACAAATTATAATAATTTGACATATGATCAAATACACAAATCATATAAAATTTATTTTTTTCTTAACGACGTAGAATTAGCACTCAAAAGTTTGTAATTGTAAAAAAAATTTAAAAATCAAGTTGTTGGGGAGAAAAAAGAAAAGAAGAAAAAACATAAAAAAAATCGTAATTGTATTTTTATTTATTAATGATATAGTTAAATTGATTTAATATGTAAAAAAGAATTTAGAAACCATATCTTCGTCGTTCCCAAAAAATGTGGTGTTGTGTAGATTAAAATTCTTGATATTTTAAAGTTGGAACCGAAGGAAAATGATGTCTTAATATAGAAATATATAACAGAACTGCATGGGAGCCTCGTGGAGCATCAAGGTTTTAAAAATTGATTTCGTTAGAAGTAAGGTGAACAAATTATATAAATCTGAGATATAACTAACACAATATATGCAATATTTAATCTTTTTCTTTCCCCTCTTTGTCCTTTTTAAAAAAGAATGTAGAAGACATACTTTCATCGTTCCCAGCAAGAATGATGTTCTGCAAACCAAAACTCTTGAACTTTCAAATTCGGGCACCGAAGAAAAGTAGTGTCTTAACAGTGAAATATATAATAGGTGGAAGTACAATTGCATGGGAGTTGCGTGGAGCATTAAGGTTTTTAAAAGTTAATTTCGTTAGAAACAAAGTGAACAAATTATATAAATTTGAGATATGATTAACATAATATATACAATATTTAATCTTTTTCTTTCTCCTCTTTATCTTTTTTTAAAAAAGAATTTAGAAGTCATATTTCGTCGTTCCCAGCAAGAGTGATGTTCTGCAGATCAAAACTCCTGATCTTTCAAATTTGGGCACCCAAGGAAAGTGATATTTCAATAATGAAAGAGAGAAATGGTGGAAGAGGATGTGCGCGTCGTGTGAAACATTAACTTTTTCAAAAGTGAATTTTGTTAGAAACAAGGTGAACAAATTATGTAAATTTAGTATGATTAACTTAGCTATTTTTTCAGTAAACTTTCCGTGCTTGTGATTTATAGAAAAACGAATGTAGAAATCATACCTTCGTCGCTCTCAACGAGTGTGGTGTTCTGTAGATTAGAATTTCAAAGTTGGCACCGAAGGAAAGTGGTGTCTTAACGATGAAATATATAATAGGCACAAGTGGAATTGCATGGGAGCCTCGTGAAGCATTAAGGTTTTTAAAAGTTAATTTCGTTAGAAACAATGTGAACAAATTATATAAATCTAAGATATAATTATTTTGTTACTCTATGATAGTAGTTTTGGTCACTGATTTTTTGCCTCCCCCCTCCAAGTCCCTTGAACTCTTTTTTTTTGTTTCTATATTTCCGTGCATGTTTTGTGCTAACATAGCACCTTCAATGAGGTATATTGGCTTTTTGAATGCTACATCTGAACATCGCCGGTGCCGTTTAGGGATTTTGCTTATCACCTAAAATTCCGATGAAAAGTGTTCATCTTATCACCTTTGGGTGAATGTAGTTCCGTCCTTATATTCAATAACAAAAAGAAATCATCATATTACAAGCTAGAAATTGACATCACTTGATTTGATTTTAACTTAACTTACTTGTATGACGATCTCAAGATAATCAATACATTCTTGTTAAAAAAAATCCTTACACAGATAATATATATAACTTAAACTTATAATCCATAAACTCCTAGAAAAGGCATCATAACAGAACCAAACCACAACTTCCCATCTTTCTCCTCAACTTCACTAAGAGACCTCAATGTCTTGCCTTCAACATCTTCTAAAACCTCCAAAACTCGCCCGTCTTCGCTTAGCTTCATTGCAGTAGCATGAGGTTGCCCTCCGCCTAACACGTTGTCCAGTTGCTGAGCAGTGATTGGGAGCTTCAACAATGCCTTCCCGAGCTCTAAATCCGAAATACTCAACTGTGCAAACACTGATCTCTTAGCATGCAACGCGACCCAAAATTCCCCTTTTGAATTCATTCTGATGTTGTCTGGAAATCCTGGCAACTCGGCAAATGTATCATGGTTTCCTTTGTATGGGCCTTTTAGCCAATACCTTAGAATTCTGCAACTAGAAGTTTCAGCTACAAGCAAAAACGACTTGTCTTTGCTTAAAGCTACACCGTTTGCAAAAGCAAGGCCTCTTAGTAAGATTTGAACTTTTTTGGTTGATTTCGCGTATTTCATCAGCCTGCCTGTCTTGTCTCCACTTAAAAGAGAGGCGAAAAATTGCCTCCGTTGGTACTTTGTGCTTGTTTCCGTGAAGTAAATTACATCGTCATGATCATCAATATCAATGTCATTTGTGAAGACCAGAGGCTTACCTTGGAACTTTTGGACTAATGGTGTAGCTAATCCTCCTTCTGGTCCAACTACTTGGAGCCCGAAATAGGCATCAGCAATGTATAATTCCCCTGTTTTGGCATTGAATCGTAAGCCTAATGGCCTTCCACATACATGTTCCATTTCAGGAGCAAAAGGCAGGGTACAATTCTTCCTGTATGAAGATGTAACTGCAAAATCAGCCCAATATGATCCTTGCCACTTGAGAATTCGTCCATCGGCTACTCCTGTATAAGGGCCTTCGCCTTTTGGATCGAAAGCAATGCTCTCTGGTCCAACAGCTCCTTTCAATTGGATGATTTTAGATTTTGGGAGAAGATTTTGAGAGCCTGGTATAGGAGGTGGTTTCAACACATTTTCTTCGTCCAAGGCCAAAATTACTGAGACAATTGCAAGTGCTGTTGTAGCACTGATCAAAAATCGATTCGAAGCATTCATGGAGAGTATCTTTTGGTGATGAGATTATGTGGAAGTAATTTTAGTTTTCTTCTTTTGTAGGACATTTGAATTTGGCTTGTTTTAGAGTGGACCGACTTTAAACAGGGACCTCAAAGTCATCCAAGAGAATGACATAAAGAGTAGACAAAATGAGTCACATAAACTAACACAAATTAGTGACGGCAGAAACTTCGGAAAGAAACGACAGCTTGATTAAGTAACGATTTAGTATTATCCCGCCATGTGGCGGGTTCTGATGCTAAAAAGAGAAATTAGGGATAAGCCAAGGCTATGTTGCTTGGTCTCACCAAAAATATCAACAAGATACATATACAATATTTAAAAAAGAGTCCGAGCAACATAAAGAAAGGGTCATATGTGATCTCTTTTGCTAAAAGGTAGAGGCTTATCTGACCCCTAACTATTATGGAGAGGAAAGTGTTAGTTTTTGTTTTGAGTTTCTTACCATAATTAGGGTTTTTCGTAGGAAAAGAAAAATCGAATTTCTTATGGTTCTCTAAATAGAGGCACATTCCTTCTAACTTGATAGCATTCACAATCTAGCCATAAAGGTTTGAGAGTTTTGTGCAGGGAGAAAAATGATGAGGCACAAGTGTTATATTAAAATTTGTATGAACCTCTTTGTATCCCGAGTGAGTTGGTGAGATTATTTCTCTCGATATTTTGTACTCTCTTTTATATAGTAGATTGCTTATCTCCTCTTGTGGATATAGGTCAGTCAACCAAACCACATTAAATATTTGTATCTCTTTATGATATATTTCTTTTTATCTTCATACTCGTAGTCTTTTGATGATTGCTTTGTCAACTTTCGAGTCACACCTAATTCATTTCGGTCCTAACAGGATCATTTCACACAGCTCATATATAAATTTAGACCTTCTGCCGTATATAACTTAAGGATTCTTTAATTGCCTGGGTCCTAAGTAAACCATACAAATTCCAAATACATCATGAAATGAAGGTTTATGTATATACTGATATATATATATGGCTACTGATGTAGCATTACAACTATAGCTCATAATCGATGGCAATTGTCATCGATTATATTGTACTTATACACGGTTTATGTTGTACAGTAACTTCTGATGCTTATCCTTCTTCGAGTATATATTTTACACGTAAATATCTGCCTTGATTGGTTGCCCTGGTTCTCAAAGTTTCGGGACTGTAATCTGTAAAAGTCCGTCCCTGCATTATTTTACACTCGTGAATTTTCAGGAGTTTATATGTAATGAAGCGTTTTTCAGGACTAAAAACATTAAGCATGTCTATATATAGGTAAACGATAACAAAGATCGAGAGCTTACACAAACTCAGCTGAGACGCGATCTTTATTAATGTTACTTGGAAGAGGCCAGAAAACACGGTATGGTCCCTGAACAATCTCCTTTTTGTGATAGGCTGATACCAAGCCATTCAAGTATGACGACACTTTACACTGAGTTGAACGATTTCCATAAACTATTAAGCTGTCAAGAACATAACACTCGTCTATTAGACCAATGCAAATCGAATTCATCATTGCAGAAGATGGACTTTATATGTATGCTGATCTCACATATTTCTAAGGTTGATTTCTCTGATGGTCAATTAACTAAGTAGATAATATCTCAGAAAGACTAATGGATAGTTGCAATTTATTTACCTTTTGTCACTGACTTCTACCTTTATATCACCTATATTGACACCAGGAAGTTCTATTGATATGACATACATGCTCCCAGATTCTGCAACATCCATCCTAGGAGACCATTCACCTCCTGCATTAGCAAAAACAAAAGGGAATTTTTCAACATTCCGAAATGGATGTACCTCTCAATAACAAAAGTCACTACTGCAATACATCATTAACTCGAGCCAAAAAACGCCAATCAAAGTAAAATGTAATCTCTGTTTACCATTAAATTCAAGTCCATTTCTTCTCTCTTTCAATTGGAAATGCATTGCTTCGTTAGTCATTGTATGTGGCCTAGCAAATTTAGGAGCTTCTTCGGCAGTTTCATTGTATTTGCAATCTTCTGCAGTATACTGGAACTTTTTATTGGTAGGTCTAGAAAACATTGGTCCTTCAGAAGCACTAGAACTCTTTTTTGCACAATTGTTAGCCTTGAAAGTCGAGGCATATTCAGTATAGCTTCCCTGTTTGAAGCAAGAAAATAGAAAAGATAACGGTGCAGAACAAATAGCACGAACTCGTTGAAATGAAGCAACGACAACTCTATTACTAATTCACAGACCTGTTCACTTGAATTGAGCCTCATGAAACATGCTTGAGAACTGGAACTTTGCCGTGCATAGTACATTCTGTTATCGTACCTCGGAATAGCAGAACTCAAGCTACTGCTACAGCTCTAGACATTAAATCAAGTGAAAAGCCAATTATTACATAAGCAAATGAAGGCATCAATAGAGAAAGAATGGTATAATTTCAGGAGAGGGAAACAACAGTAGAGTTACTTAATACAAGTTGAGTTTACTTTCATTCAGTTTCCTAGTATCGGGGTTCATAGTTAAATATTTACAAATATTCAGTAGATTTTTCAAATATATATACAAGTTATATGTTCATGTAGACCTATAACCGAACCTCTAGATCCAGACCCCCGACTAAATACACCAATACCACCATTTCTCAGCAGCCGTGGCTCAATCAATTTTGGATAAGCGTGCACAACATATTACGGGTAGTCAGGTACCCAGCATCAAATAAATTAAGAAGAATCGGGATGAGTTTGACTCTAATAGTTCATACTATGTTAAAACAATGAATACTTTGGATAACTCAACCTCCAAAAACTAAAATATGAGGTGAGAAATACCCAAGACCATATGAATAATCCAATTGTCCATCCCACAAATGGTCTCACACTACTAACAAGAGAAACTAAAATTAAGAGAGTTACTATTAAAAAGAACAAGGAAAATGAACTGTTCTATGACATTGCTCCCCATTGACCACAGACTTTGAAGTTGAAACTTGAAAATTTGAGTTATGTAGTTACAATTTTTGGATTTTGGTGTTGTGTTAGGACATGATGCATTTCATGGTCAAACAGATATTTAAAGATAAATTTTCGAAATCTACGGCAAAACGCTAGCTTAACAAGGGGTAGATCTAGGGGGACTCAAGGGTGTCAACCAGAACAAAATATTACTCCCTCCATTCAACAGACTTGTCCACTATTGAAATTGCACACTTCTTAAGAAATTATAAATAGACCGGTACATTGAATATAACAAACACAATATTTTTAAAAAATATAATAAGGAAATAACTATAATTAACGATAAAGAGTAACTTCGAAACAAATCTAATTGAACAAGTATTACTCTATAGCAAGTAAAATGAACGAAGAGAATATATTGTTGTACATTTATAAGGTACTGCTTTTAGTTTTTGTGTATATATATAGTAATTTGAATCCCCAAACACAAAACTTGAGGTTGATTTTGTAGTTAAAGTAGCTCAAAATTCACCTTCATGTTCCAAAATCCAACTTCACAGGAGTAGTAATTAACTCAAAAAAAACAGAGTAATAGAAGAAAGAGATTACCATGGGAAGGAGATGAGTAGCGGAGGCGGTAATATCGTCATGTGCAGCTAAATGAGCAGCAATCATGTTAACTCTTCGCCGAACAACTTGGCTCTCCATTTTCTTAAAAACAGAATGAATACAGAAAGTGAGTAGATACAGAAGCTCTTTGAGCAAAGGTGGGGTTTTAAGATAAAGGGATTTGGATGTAGGGATATTGAACTTTTTGTTGGAAAAGATCTTTCATTCCACAAATATCAGCAGTCGGATGAGATACTTTGAAAACTTGAAAATATTATATTTTCAAAATCTAACTTAATTTTATGATTAAATTGATTCTTTTAGAAATTATTCTTTAAACTTACTCTTTGTTCCGATATATGAGATAGTTTCATTCTAAAAAAAATGATAGTCTTTTAAATTTGAAAATAATTACTACTACAAAATATTATTTTTTTTAATTTGAAAACATAACGGTGATTATTTTTACGATATATTAGTTAAATTGTTGAGAGAAAAATAATTATATTTTTACTCAGAAAAACTAAAGAAGATTTACTATAAGACTGTCATACTGGATTAAATTTAATCCTCTATGATATACTCTCTTCGTCCAACTGTATATGACCCTTATACTATTTTGGAATGTACAACAATACTTGTCCACTTTATGAAATCAAGAGACAATTATACACTTAGTTCTTACTTTACTCTTATCATTAATTATATTCGTTTCCCTATTATATTTTTAAGAAATTATATTTATTATATTCAAGGAGTAATTAGGTAAAATTACCCCATCATTTACTACTTCTTAATCCTATGCCAAATCAAGAGAAGCCAAGTAAAGTTGGACAAAGCGAGTATATTGGTACCCTATTGGATTTGACTTTTTTTAAAGAAATAAATAAAAACACAACTAAAAACATTATTAAAGTCGCAGCTTTATTTTTTAAAATCATAATCACACTTATTATACTCTAAATTCTAATAATATTTATATTTTTTGATGGTACCAACTAATTTCTTCCTTTTTGATACAATTAGTATATATACACATATATATATTTTAACGATATTAAATAATTTCACTGAAATATTATCTCATTCTTATTAATATCATCAAAATATATATATATACTACTGGCATTAAACACATGAAATAATAATTAAAATAAGTCAGTAACAAGTGAAAAATATATTTGAAGACAAACTTCAGACACGTGGCATACTCTACTGCCATTCGTCTTATAGTGAGGAAGCTTCTTAATAAGAAGTTGTAAGGAAAAAGAAAAAGAAGTAGATAATACTGTTATTAATTAATTAAATTAGAAGGAGTAACGACCAGGAAAGAAAGTGATCGATCACATGATAACAAAAAGTTGATCAAATAATAACATTGACCCAGTTATTTTATTACGTTTAGTCATTAATTACGATAATGCAGTTGGTCAACAAGAAATAGTATAGCTTTTTGCTACATATGGAGAATTCTATGTTAATTTTAATTTCACTTTTTATTTTTTAACGTGGCATGATTAAGAGTATAAAATTAAAAAATATATGATTTTTTAACGTGGCATGATTAAGAGTATAAAATTAAAAAATATTTTCATATATTTAACTTTAATTTTAGAATCATAAAATTGAAAAATCTTAACATACAACTTTTCCTCTCTAAGCTGCTAAAGTACAATTCTCAAGTATTGCTCATGGTCAACTTTGGTCTCGGGGTAGATTAATATATTATCGATGAAGACTATAACAAATTAAAAGAGTCCAAGTACGATATGAATATCTCATTCATCAACTCCATGAATGCTACTGAGGCATTAGTTAACTCAAATAACATGACAAGAAACTCATAGTGCCCATATCTCGATTGAAAAGCTGTCTTAGGGATGTCAGAGGTCTTGATCCTTAGCTGAAGATATTAATTTCGAATCTCAAATCAATCTTAGAAAATACAGTTGCACCTTAAAGTTGGTCAAATAAATCATCGATACTAGGAAGATGATACTTATTTTTGACCGTTACTTTGTTTGTTGTTGATAATGTCAAGTCAAATCAGATAATTCTTTTTGAAACAAAAAGAGTGAAAATTATCACAAACGACAAAATCAAAAATTTAATTTTATGGGTTATGAATTTATATTGATGATTTCAATTATTAATAACTAAGTTCTAAATATAATGACATATTTAATAAATTTTTTATTACAAAAATATATTATTTGAGCAAAAACTACTGGGTTCATGAGTCAAATCTATCCAGGCATCTAGCTCTGCCTCTGAATATCATATATATATATTCTTTAAAAAAATTATAAATAAAAAAATATGTTTATTATTTTACTTTTAACTCTCTTCAATAAATTACAATTTATTTAAGAATAAGACTAAGTTAAAATTATTTAAAAAATATTTAATACTAAAAAAAAGGGGGTTAAAAATCATTAATTTCATCTTGATCATCGAAAATGTCAAAATGACAAGTAACTTAGAAGAAAATTCTTTATAGCTCATTTAGTTGATTATATAATCTTTCGCTCTTATTGGTGATATTCAATTGTTCTATCCTATAATTTCTTTAATTAAGATAAATATTTTAATGAAAGTAATTAAAAATATTTAATTTGTTTATTAAAAGTGCTTTCATCTATTTAGTCCACTAAATGGGAATAACAGATAATGTTGTCGGCTTAACTAATGCAATAAAAGGACCAAAAATTAGAAAATTAAGGTTACAGACAGAATGAAGAAAACTTTGA
>JAOTQR010000097.1:20355898-20373288 GCA_025774065.1 Solanum ossicruentum | reverse complement strand
GCACATTCAAGAATTGATGCAAATTTGACCAAACCATAACATAATTTATTTAAATAGCATTAGTACATATAAAATGTAGGTGTTACAAAGAATTATGCATAATATAGTCTATTATATTTACATTATTTATGCAAAGTCTTTTCTGATGCAATGTTTAATTTGATATATTAAAAAGAAAAAAAGGGCCATATTTATCTTTGTACACTTAGGAAGAGTTACATTTATCGTATATTTGTCCTTATCATCCAACTTTAAACACATGTTGCCCTTGAATTATTGAATATCATGTTTACACTTTTATCATCCTATTTGACGTCTACATGGCATGCCTATATATATACTAACTTTTTCTTAGGTCACATTTTCTTTATCAAATTTACTAAAAATGTATTTAGAACATATTATATAGGTTAATTATTACTTTTTTAATTTCATTAGAGCACCATAAAATTTCACCCAAATATTTCTTATTTGTCAGACAAATATATAGTTTGTTTTCATAGTAATCCTAAAAGTAAAAAATAAAAAATTTCAATATCATTTCATATCCTAATAAAACATCTGAAAAAAAAAGAAAAAGAAAAAAGAAAAAGGTGTTGGCACATCTCAGTCACAGATCTTGTGGAAGAAGTAGTAAAGATCTAGCAACCTAAAAATCTGCTATTAACAAATCCAACTGCCAATTACATCTTAAATTTTACTCCCTCTCTGTCTCGTATTAATTGAATTTATGAGGTAATACACTCATATTAAGAAAAACATTCAAAGACAAACTTTACATCATACTTTTCACTATTGCCCTTTTTAAAATAATAAATATACCGTGTAATTTATTTCCTAGAAAATATAAAAGTTTAATAAATGAAAAGACAAATATGAAAAAAGTTTCAAACATTTATCTTGAACTTTGAAAAATCTAACTATTTTGAACCTTGTAAAAAACCCAAAGAATTCAATTAATTTGAGACGGAGGGAATACTATTTATTTGAATTTAAAATTATAGATATTTTAGTTTAAAATTATACAATTCAAAAATCTTATTTTCTACTTACATTGATGAAATGATCTTTTCCGTTTTAGTTTATCTCCAACTTTTCCGTTTTAGTTTATCTCCAAAATAATGTCAAATTTTCTTATTTGAGAAATAACAACTATTTAAGGGGCCTTATCCCAATTTTACATTTATTAATTATCACTTGAGACAATTTTTTTATCTTAAACGTCGTGTTTGATCAAATAATAATAACAACATATTTCATTAAAATTTCTCAAGTAGAGTCTAAAAAAGATAGAATATATATTGATCATATTCTTAGCTCGTGAAGATAAATCAATTATTTTTTAGAGAATCTTCAGCTCAAATTCAATATATCAAAATAGATATGAAAGAAAAAAATGAATGCGAAAAATAAAGCAACTAATAAAAAAATAATAACAACCATAAAAATGATGGACTAACAAGTGATGTTAAAATCAAAAGTAAGATACCAAAGAATACAACTAATCTCCTCGACAACCAAGACAACACTACTCCATACCACCTTCTATTATTTTCACACCCTTCTATCTAATGTTATGTTCTAAGTAATTTGAAACTGTGTCATATTATATTTAATAATCTCTTCTTAATAATTTCGACTATCTCTGTATCCTTGTACCTACTATATCCAATCATCCACACCTTCTCACCGCAAGTACATACATTCTTATTGCGTCAAGTAAAAAATAACAATAACATACCTAATAAAAAATAACAAACAACAACATACGAAGTAAATCCTGCAAATGATATCTGAAAAGGATAAAATATACAGAAATTTTATCATTACATCATAGAGATAGAGTCGAACGTATTCAAAAATCATTTTCCAGCTTTGTAATTTAATTTAAAGTAACAACAGTTCAACCAATTGTAAGCTGTCGGCATTAGTTGATTTTGCTTCAATTTTACCTACCGTAACAGACGACAAAGAATAATAAACCCCCTTAAACCAGACGATTTTTTCTTTTCTTTCTATTTCTTCAACTTAAAGGAATTTCTAGATCAGATCTTCTATACTGATTTTCTTCTATACCATTTGATCTGTTAACTCAAACAAGCTCAGGTCAGTTTTACTTTATATTTTTTCAGTGCTTTTATTAGTTGCATTCTTGATTCTTCAATTACATTTACTCTTCTTTTGATTGAATCTACAGACCTGCAATAGCAATTACATTTACTCCTTTTGTTTTCCCCTTTTCTTGAAAATTTGATTCGATAAGATTCAAAGTTATGATTTTTTTACTGTTCTTTTTGCGAGATTTTGGGAGATTTCCTTAATTCTTGGTTTGGGATTTGAGCTAAATTTCAAGTTGCTTTTAATGCAGATTATTGAACTCATTTTGGCTACCAGTGAAGCTCAGGTCAGTTTCAGTCTATCTTTGTTGCTTTCATGCTCCTTCAATAACATTTACTCTTCTTGATTGATTCAGCTTTCTTTTGGTTTTTATCATGAGTTTTTGAGATGAGGGTTCTCACGAAACATGCCTACATTTTACTCTCCATAGACCCCACTCGTGGGATTCCATACACCTGCAATAGAAATGGGGTTGTTTTGTTTTCTCCTTTTCTTGAAAATTTGACTTTATAATATTCGAAGTTGTGATTTTTACTGTTTCTATTTGCGAGATTTTGGGAGATTTTTGTTTTGGGATTTGAGTTAAATTTCAAGTTGCTTTAATGCAGATTGTTGAACTTATTTTGCCTACCAGTGAAGCTCAGGTCAGTTTTAGTCTATCTTTTCTCAGTGCTTTTACTAGTTGCTTTCGTGATTCTTCAATAGCATTTACTCTTCTTGATTGATTCAATTCTCTTTTTGGGTTTTTCTCTTTGAATCTATAGACCTGCAATAGAAATGGGGTTATTTCCTTTTCCCCCTTTTCTTGAAAATTTGATTCGATAAGATTCAAAGTAGTGATTTTTACTGTTTCTTGTTGTGAGATTCGGGTGAAATTTCAAGTTGCTTTGATGCAGATTAGTTAATTGGATTTGAGAGCTCAGTGCTGATTTCAATCACTTCTTAGGTGTGTGTATCAGAAATAGTAGTGTCAATTTGAAGTCCAATAGGGTTCAAATTACGATTAGTCTGGTCAAGATAACTGGAGAATATAGTGCTATATAGACGGCTGGCGTCAATGAGATATAGATGGCTTTGATTGTGAAGGATAAAGGAGATGATAGAGAGTGAATTGACTACAGAGAAAATTGAGGAGAGTGCAAGTGACAACTTTCGGCGTGCGCCTTCTTTCTCGGGCTGGTATGATGATAATGACAACATCCATTCAGCTGAACTAGAGAATGTTCATACACTCACGGACGACTTTGACTTCAAACTGCCACTGGTCAATCAAAATGGTGTAGCGAATGGATCTGTAGACGTAGATACACAAAACAACGACTTAAAGCTGAGGATGAAGGGTGGTGATTTGGCTGTTGCATCTACTAGGAATGGAAAAAATAGATATGTTCCATTTGATGTGGAGAACGGTCCTAGAAGTAATCAAACATATTCAAATGTGCGTGGGGAAGGATCTACTTATCTGGACCACCACGATGCATCAGAAAAAATTTCAAAGAATGTTGTTTCCGCCGCTGATGTGCTGAAGACACTGTTCTTGGTACTTGTATGGTACATATTCAGTACATTCTTGACATTGTAAGTCTACTTGGTCATGAGCTTATGATTTTACCAAGTGATTTGTTTCCTCTCATGCGTCTTGAAGCTTTGAATTTTCATGCATTCATCTGGTCCAGGTATAATAAAACTCTTCTGGGGGATCATCTGGGGAGATTCCCTGCGCCTTTACTGATGAATACAATCCATTTTGCAATGCAAGCCATTTTGTCCAAAGGCATTACTTGGTTCTGGTCCCAAAAATTTCAACCCACTGTAATGATGACTTGGAGAGATTATTTTTTGAGAGGTAACTGTGATTTATTTTTTGAGAGGTCACTATGATTGTCGTATCACTTACCTTTAAGCTATACTCTGATACGGGTTATATTTATTTCATGCGTTATTGTGGTTTTGCAACCGACTGTTCATTGCAATTGTATGATTATAAATCGCTCTAGATGCAAGGATACTGTTTTGATCTTTTTACAACAACAACAACAACATACCCAGTAGAATCCCACAAGTGGGGTCTGGGGAGGGTAGAATGTATGCAGACCTTACAACTACTAGAAGTAGAGAGGCTGTTTCCTGGAAACCCTCATCTCAAAACCCGTAAGCAAGAATGCACTAGATATGACAAAAGGAAGGGAAGGTAACAGAAAAGATGGACTAATAATAACATTATCTAGATAAACTAATCACATAGTACGACAAGTAATGCGGATACCCGACAAAAAAACACCTAACTCTACCATTAGCCTGCTACTCTATACAACTGTTCTATACAACTGTTCTGATCTTTTTATCAAAACAAAAAAAAAGGATACTGTTCTGACCTTTAGTTCCATCTGAAAGAAATCAGAAGAGAAACAGAGACCAGAGTAGGTGAGGTATAAAGATTGAAATATTTGAGAGTTATATGACAATTTATAAGCAGAAGATCGTAACCCAAGGGTACTTTATTACGCACACTTCTTTTCTTGTATAGTTTTCTCTTAAGGTTCATTATTGGGAAGACAAACAGCATGAACCTTGCATCATTCTGTTGCCTTTCTCAAGAAATGATCCTTACATAGTTCTATATGTTCCCAGTTTTTACACCTTTTGCACTTATGGCTTCAACAAGCAACCCACTTAGCATAAGCCCACACCATTCTGTTTCTTTTTTGAATTTTAGTTGTAAAAACAACAGAATGAGTGCTGAGATCTGTACAATGTCGAATGACTAGTAACACCTATCTATGATCGAAGGAGTGAATAAAGTACAACAAAGTGTCAGACTAACTTACATCTATCATGCACCTCTAAAAGATAGAGATAGTTAACGCCTAAGCTTTATGGAATGAACCTAAAGTTCCCCCTTCCACCCTATCCATGCAATGCACAATTATAACATTCTGTAGGACTTTGAACTGCTTTGGTTTCTTCAGGCCTCTCTTGTTGATAACCTCCTTTAGATGAGTCTGACTTTGATACCAATGATAAGAAATGACCTTGGTGCCTAACTCAATTATAAAAGTTAGATAATATTGTGGGGATTGTCGAAGACCAACAACAACAACAACAACATACCCAGTATAATCCCACAAGTGGGGGATTGTCGAAGACCATCGACCAATTATTAGCTTTTAGATGAAATGATTACACACTCAAACATATATTAGAGAAATAACATATCTTGGGTTCAAGTCTTACCACTATCCTTTATCAAAAGAATTTTCATGTGCTTGAATCATAGAAAAGAATCAAGGCTCACGTAAGGGGGCATGTTGAAGATATAATAAAATACATAAACATGTGTTCTATCTAACAAGTTAGGCTTTTAGATGAGATTCTTGCACACTTCAACGTGGTATTAAAGTATCCGAGGTCCTGGATTCGGGGTCTCACTGCCATCAATTAATAAAAAAAACTTTCCACAACTCGCAAGTGAGAAGGTTCGTTGAAAACACATATTTTTTTAAGAGGAAAACGGTTATTAGAATGCCTGCAGTAGGAATCAAACATGGACACATAAACAAATAAAGAATTTTAGCAGCTTACATGAACCAGTGGACCCAAAGCTGCTTTTGTGCGTTGAAACATACTTGCTCTCTCTGGCATCATAAAGTTTTAAATGAAATGGTCAACAACTTCAGCAGGCTGGATATTCCTCGCTTTATTCACGAGGATCTGGAAGCATAGCCGTATCTATGATACTTATACAACTAAACAATCACAATTACTATTACTAGCATAAATAGTGATAAGAAAATGGGGCTTGACCTAACTCAATCCCAAAAACTAGATCATGAAGTTGGGATTACCCAGGACCGACCATATAAGGAGTCCGAATGCCCTGTCCATAGCCGATTGTGGGACTTATGACGCTCCCTATTGGACATCTAGAGCATGGAGAATATAACACCGGGGGTTAACATAGGGTGAACCAATAATTGAGATAGGTCATGGCTTTGATGCCATGATAAGCAAATGACTTTGGACTTAACTCGACCTCAAAAGCTAACACATGAGGGGAGGATTACCCAAGGCTATATGAGGACCCTTTGCATGCCAAAGCCTTCCAATTAGAGCGTGGATAGAGAGTGTCTAGAGGTCCTTGGTTCGAGTCTCATTGCCACATACCTAGTGTAATCCCACAAATGGGGTCTGGAAGGGTAGAGTGTACTAAGACCTTACCTCTACCTTGTCAAGATAAAGAAACTGTTTTCGATAGACCCTTAGCTTACCAGACAATTTGATAAAAGGGCTAGAGGTACGGAAGAGTGTGAAATGGAGAGTAATACACAACAAATAGGAGAAAAAATAGTATGGACAACAAAATATGCCATGATCGGAGCATAAAGAAAACACCAGTGATAGCCGAAATCAAAGAACAGGAAACTGAAAGAATAACCCAGTGTAATGTCACTGCTGCCCTTATTTATAAAATTTCACGTGCTTGGTTCAAGTAACATGTGAAGGGAGGTGTTGAAGATATAATTAAGTAATTTAAAGTGTGTTCTCTCAAACTAAGTTGTGTGAACACTTCACTTTCAATGCCGCATCAATATCGGGTTCTCCAAATACACTATTTTGGCGAACCCGACACGCACCCATTGACACTTTTGAAGAGTCCAAGAAACGTAGCTATTAACTTAATCAGATGAGATGATCACAAACTTCAACAACAAAAAAAGACAGCGCGGGGAGGCTCCAGCTCAATTGAACCTTCTGAGCGATCATTGATTATGATACCTAATCTGAAGTTTAGCCACTCAATTCATCTATTGTCAAAGCCCATATCCTTCATTATATTCAGAGGAAAGACTGAATTTCGTGGCTGTATGTTTTCTCCGGTCTAACTTGCTCACTATTCTAGCTCATTTCTGATTCTGTCTCAAGTATTCCGTTGCAATTAATGAGTCATACTCAAGTATTCCTTTGCAATTAATGAGTCATCGATGGTTTCGTTCCCTGTCAAATGTATTTTGGCAAATCAGACCAGTTCCCTGGTGAACTTTTTTCAATTTCCATCCAACACCTTCGCTTATACCGTTTTGTATATACCTTGATAAGCTGATAGGAACAAAATCTTTCTGCTTTTTTAGTAACTTTAATATTTTATTCAGCCGTTTTTGTTGCAATCCTGAGATTTTGGTAATTATGGCATCATCTGAACTTCAATGATTGTTCAGTTTGTCTCATCTACTTAAGTTTCACTACTTGTTCTTCGCTTACTGGAGGCAGTTAGTCTTATGCCCTTTTATTTGCACCTGTTTTGTGAATTATAGAGCATTACTTATAGATACTGGCCTCCAATAGTTTCCTGCCTATTTTTATTAACTTTCCTGACGACTAATGCTACAGATGGCCTTTGCCTTTCACAGTTGTTCCCACAGCTCTCAGTACAGCAATGGATGTCAACCTCAGCAATGCATCCCTTGTTTTCATATCAGTGACATTTGCTACTATGGTGTGTAATTGTTCTCTCTGTAAATTTTAATATACCAATCAATATGATGGTCAACAGATTTATTAAGAAAATAGAGTCACTGGGCAACATAAAAAGGATTTCCACAACTCAGCATTCCTTTAGGTCTGTAGAAGCACTTACATCTCCTGAAACCCTATAACAATAATTTTCAAAGACTTGAAGGGAGAGTGAGTGAAAGGATCTTCTCATTTACTTGTAAAAAAGAATAATCATCTAGTTTTCTTCATTTTCCTCCTTAATATCTCTCCTTAACACAAATTTATCGTTGCAGTGCAAATCTGCAGCACCGATCTTTCTCCTACTCTTTGCTTTTGCTTTCAGGTACTTCTTTAGTCATTGCTCTATTTCTCATTGAATCTTTACTATGTTTCATAGATCCATGTCCTGTTAAACTTTTTATCAATGTGCATATAACTACTCGATCTGTCTTATTTGATGCTCCCTTTCTTTTAGTCTTCTTTAAAAGAATGACATATTTTCTATGTCTCAAAGCACTCTTTAACTGTAAGCTTTTCCTTTTACCTGCAATTACCCATTGTTATAGATAGAAATGTTGACTTGTTTAAGACTATAATTTGTTAAGGTAATTTTGGTGTGTGCCAGAAGTCTGTCTTTCCAAATTAAACACTGCCATATATGTAATGGAGGGAGTAGCCTTTAAGCATATAAGGACTCTTCAATCTTTTGGATGACCTTTTGTTGTCTAGGTAGAAAAATTCTGTGTATCCCTCTTTAAAGCTGAGTCAGATCCATGACCTTAAAGGAAGCAGTATACAACCATCACTAATTGGTTTTTAATCAGTCCCTCTTTAGTGGTACGCATACTGAGAAAGGACCCTTTTTCCCGTCCATTGCATTTCTTCAAAAAATTAAAATTTTCAGACGTCTCTCATGAACGATTTCACTTGCTATCTCTTAAAAATGAGTTCTTATTTGAATATATTTGGTCTACTGCCTTGTTTTTTTAACCTCAGAACTTCTTTTTGAAAGGTTGGAGTCTCCGAGTTTGAAGCTGCTAGGGATCATGTTGATTATTTCTATTGGGGTATTATTAACAGGTATCCTGTAAAATTTTTAGCATATTGATTGTGGTGTTGTTTCTTTTTTCTTTTTCTTTTTTTTTTGGTGGGGGGTGGTGGTGGGGGCAGGCGATATTAGTTGTGCATATGCTACGCTCTCCAGACCTCACTTTATGAGAATACATTTGGTATGTTGTTATCAATTGTGCACCACGCTAGGTAGCTTGTCCTGTCCAGAATAAGAGTTGTTAAGGTAATTCGACTTACCAGTGCTGGAACTGATGATCTCACACCTAATGTTGTAGGAACTCGAACCTAGGATCTCCAGGTTGGGCCTCAACAACTGGGCCATCCCGTAGCTTCTTAATTTTTGAAGATCTCCGTATTTATCTGCTACTGTTCTTAAAGCACATTAATAGTTCTTACTTTTTGCTGAAACTGCATTAACATAATCATCTCGTACTGGTAAAAGTAGTGCTTTGAGTCTACATGTCTTTTAAGCTTGTTGTGTCCTATCCTGTTTTAACCATCATGATCTATAAATGGCTATCATTTTATGTTTAAACATTACAAGGATGGGCCCAAAATGTGCTGGACTTGATACAAATTTTATTTGTTTCAATTACACATTTCCATTCTCTTGAGTGTATCCTTTAAAAAATCCAACTTTTTGTAAGTTTTACTTTCTTAAAATTAAGAAACGAATATTTCGGGGCTCGAGGTTCTAGAACTGCTTTTTCATACCAAATAATCTGATTTTCTGTTCTCTTCACTTATCTTTTTTCCAATAACACATTCCCTTTTCAACTATAAGGTGGATGAAAAATATATATTTTTTATGCAAATTTTCACTGGAATTAGAAAGTTGAGATGGATAGTATGTTGAACAAGAAAGGTAGGGTACAACATACAAGTAGTGCAAGTGATGAGGATATTGACTCTACAAGGTAGTGCGAAGAAGAAAGGTTAAAACCAGTCATAGTGTTTCTTATAATTCTGCAAGGGTGAAATCAATGTAAAGGAGCACTACCAGAACTACTAATGCAAAGAGTAGAAAAAACCATAACAAATAAGATGAAGGAGTAATTGCACCTTAGTGTGTGGCCTAGTGGGTAATGAAGTGAGTGCAAACTTTGGAGACCAGGGTTCAAGTTGCAGTAGAAGCAAAAATACTTGGTGATTTCTTTGTATCTACCTCTGTTGGCGGGTTGAGTTATTTGGTACTTGTGTTGGTGGTTGGTAGCAAGTGCCGGATGGAATAGTCAAGGTGCATGCTAGTTGGCCTGGACACCATTGTTATTACAAAAATGAGATGAAAGAGTAATTTTAGAGAAATGTCATGACTTATTGATGAATTGTATACTTAAGCCATTGAATGTGGATAAAAGAAAACTGAGAAAAATTGAACTCACATAGCGTAGATGAATTTGTTATAAAAGGCTGAATTAATTTGTGTTATGCTCTTCACAATTATCTCTGTATATTTAATGTTATTTTCACTTTTTTGAGTACTTAACCAACTGTATTACATTGTGACGATTATGTTGTCTGTAGATTAGATAATTTCAATAAGCACATCTGACCTTTATTGATTGATAATACAGTTGCAAAGGAAACAGAGTTTGAGTTTTGGGGGTTTATCTTTGTTATGCTAGCTGCTGTTATGTCTGGGTTCCGCTGGACTATGACTCAGATACTTCTACAGGTAGGATCACAGAAATTGTTGAAAGTGAATTTGTCCTTTTTAAGTATTTTTATCATCATACTTGTGCTAACTTCGTCTATTTTGTGTTCATTCTCCTGTACTCCATCCAATGGGTGCGCACTGATGAAAAACTGTCATAAAGAAAGAAATCTACGGTAAGGACTATCAGCAAATTAGAGCGAACTTCTCATTTTATCCTTGATAAGGTAGTTTATAGCCACACAAATATCTATGGCTTGTTTTAAACCACCAAATTCAAAAATATTTTTTCCTTTCTTAAATTTCGTGTCCATTCAAACACCTTCACTTAACAGAGGGATTATGTCCTTTGTGTTTCTTGCTGACGAAGTCATGTTTACTTTTAAGAAAAACAGCTTGTTGGAATTTAATATAGTGAAACTACTCTTTTGAAATATTAACTATGTGGCTTGTTATATACATTGTATATGACAACACTTGCTTCATCTCTTTCAGGTTTAAAAAATCCACTCACACTAATGAGCTATGTTACTCCTGTAATGGCCCTTTCAACTGCTATGCTGTCTCTTATATTTGATCCATGGCATGAGTTTGGAAGCAGCAGTTACTTCGATAGCTCATGGCACATAACTAGAAGTTGTTTACTGATGCTTTTCGGTGGAGCCCTGGCTTTCTTTATGGTATGCATATATCTAAGTCAACATCGATCAGTCCAACTTGTTGATTATCCAACATTCTAGTGTTACATCTCTTTTACTGTCTCTTTTTCATCTGCAGAAAGTGGTTATCTACTAAAATAGCAGAATATCTAGAAGCAATAAACAAATCTGATAAACCTTCCATGCGTGTAGTACAAATAACTTTTTTTCTTTTTCTTCCAGGTGTTGACGGAATATATTCTTGTCTCTGTTACTAGTGCAGTAACAGTGACAATAGCGGGAGTCGTAAAGGAGGCTGTCACTATTGTGGTATAAGCTAAAAACAAAGTTATTTATATCTCTTTCTTAAGTAATGTAACTGACTGATCAAAGAAAAAAGAGCGTACAAGTAATGTAGCTGAAAACTGGTTTAGTTATTCACATTTCATCAGTTCTCTGATAGCAGTTTATGGAATTTGTACGTGTTTCATCTCAATTAGGATTGTTCATTGGAAAGTCTGGAAATTTCTTCCGTGTATCCCGTGAGTGGTTATGTAGGATGTAACTGCAATATTTCACCTACAAATGCCTTTACTGTTCATAGACTTCATTTCCCTAGTTATCTTCACTTCAAGCCACTGTTGTATCTCCAATCACTTTAGACTGATTAAAATCAGTTCTCAGTAGTTGAAAGGTTTTTCTGGTTTTTGGAATCGGTTGTTGCTTCAGTTTCTAAAACTAATTGTTAATTATGTTGGTGGCAATTTCAGGTTGCTGTATTTTACTTCCATGATGAGTTTACCTGGATGAAAGGGGTCGGTCTCGTGACAATAATGTTTGGTGTGAGTTTGTTTAACTGGTACAAGTAAGTATTTGAGCTCTCATATTTCTGCGAGAAGTTATCTTGTGATTATTGTCTTCCAACTGCTGTTAAGATTAGATAAATTTTCTCTTTAATAAACCTACTGTGGATGTCTATCCTTAATTTTTGGACACTGCTTTGCATTTAGTTTCAAGTTATCTAGTATTTGTAATAGCTCTTCGATATTTCTTTCATAGCATGGCCAGGATTTTACCGGAAACATGTCACGATGTGTTTCACTTGAGCGACAGAATCTAGTCAAACTGTACTTGTTAATAACTGGTCTTGCAATAGTATAGGGTTGTCCTGAGAATTATATTGTGCGTTAAATTGACAAAATAGTTGATCTGTGCTTATATTTTAGATTAAATGTTCCTTTCTGCAAATTAGTGGAGCAAGGGTTTGTAAAAGGATATTGTTACTCGAAAATGGCGATTTTACTGGGGACGCGGAGTATCTACTTTTTGTATGACCTCCAGTATCACATACTGAATCTGTTATTGTACTTCAAATGTTCGCAAAAACTGAATCGTGTTACATCATAAGTCAGACAAGCTTTTGTGATCCATACGAAGATGTTGGTGCCTATCTTACCAAAAAAGTTTTGAATCGTTAGATGGTTTTTGCTAGACCCTAAATTTATGTTCCGCTTCTGCTTTTGCAGATACAACAAATTACAAAAAGGTACTCTGGGTGAAGATGAAATGTCACGATCCTCAATGCAAAATGCAGCTGCAAAGTATGTTATTCTTGAAGAAACGGAAGATCAAGATGATGGTCCTTGAAGTTACCACATTATCTTAATTTGCAAACCTAGTAAGCTTCTTAACTATAACGCTCTGATGCTCTTTGTATGTTGCATATGATGGAGGAATTACTTTTCGTTGTTGTAGCTTATTATGAAATTCAATGTAATATTCTCTTTTGTTTATCGTTCACCCCTAATATTAGCTACCACTATCATCAAACACAATTATCAGCCACTACAAGACCAACCGTTGTTAACCACTACCACCGGCCACTATCATCTTTAGCTACTACCCACAGTGAACACCATCAACTAGCATCATCTCCGATCCGCACCTGTAACCACCACCATTGGTCACCACCAACACCACCAATCGTCTAGGATTTTTAATTTGTTAAAATTGTAGTTAGATTAATTTGGTATTTTATTGGAATTTTGTATCTACTAATTTTTAAATAAAGACAACTTTCATACATTCAGATATTGAGGAAACAAACAATATGTCTTTTTATGTACTTGCTCTACCTTTAATGTTTGTTATACTGATAAACCATGGATAGACGTTTACAAGTCTATCTAGATAACTTCTTGTCTGCAACATGCGTGGATTTGACCGACAATTTTTTGATTGTGATATGATTACTAGATGACTGCTGGCAAAGCTGATAGTTTCAATAGAGGATGAGTTGCCATATTTGAATTAATACCAAATAGGACGACAGTGGGAACATTGCTTGGTTGGTTTTCGGCTTGACCCTGCACTGGACAGCGTTTGATTAGTTTGCTGGTGAAAGAAAGAAGCTCTTCATTCATCAATATTGTTGGTAAAATAAGATTGATCAGTTTCCATACATAAGTCGCTAGGGCCTCATTTTTGTTAAAACAGATTTTCGACATTGTTCTTGTTGTAATTCTAGATGATATTTTTCAAGGTCTATCACCTCGTTGTAATATGACCTGAATACCAGTCAATTATAGATCTTTTGTTACTTGTAAAAACAGGTTTGCCATTGTATCTTTAGACGGGCTTTTGCTTTGATTTCAAGAAAGTTTGTCATCTTATCTCGGTTGCTTTGACTTGACTTTATATATACTGTGAAATCTTCCAAGGGGCTTATCGCGTCCCTGTAGTGGCACCTATTGCTTGTTTATCCAAACATTATTGGCAGAATGTTTTCAATCCAGTAATGTTTGAAGCAAAGAACAATCGTCATGTTTAAAAATACACATTTTGTAAAACTTATCTCAGAAGATAGTTTTGTATCCCAAGTAGAACACAGAATTCATGCTCAACATGGTCAATTACCATTTGTAATATAGGATTCTTTGACTTGTTGATTGCTTGTCTAAGAAACAAAATGTTATATAGTAGGACAAGAAAGGCTCATTTTTAAATTATAGTCAATGATCTTCATGTAGCAGCAATATATTCTTTGTACATGGCATTATAACTTTCACAAAGACAGCTTCTTGAGTTCTATACAACAAACTTCCAGCTGGCTTGATTTTTACTAGTCAATTTCAGGTTATCCAATTTGTGAAAACTATGTGCTAGTTGCTTTCTTGATCATACTATATATAGATTCTGCATTTTGCATTAGAAAATGCAATTCATAAAAGGCACTTTGCCTAGAGTTGAATTTTAAATCATCTTCATCATCCAGTGTTCTTAATGGCTTTATTCAATATTTTTCCTTTTGCCTTCATCCTCCTTTGTTGTTCTTGTTATTTGATATCGGGCCAACGTTTCGATTACCCCACTGCAAATCTTTCTACAACCTGGATCAATAGTGTTTCTGCACCCCATTCAGTGGACTTCACTGATGGCTCCAGAGTAAGGGCCATATTACTCAGAGGAACTTTTGGTCCAAGGTATGCTTGTGGTTTCTACTGTAATGGCAATTGTGAGAGTTACCTTTTTGCCATATTCATTGTGCAAACCAACAGTGCTTCCGGAATCACTTCTCCTGCGATTGGATTCCCACAAGTTGTTTGGTCTGCTAACAGGAACAATCCAGTTAAGATCAATTCTACTTTGCAGCTTACAGCAGAAGGAGACTTAGTGCTCAGAAATGCTGATGGTACTTTGGCTTGGTCAACACACACTGCTGGGAAATCTGTTGTTGGCTTAAGCTTGACCGATGAGGGGAATCTTATTCTGTTTGATTCTAAGAATGTGACTGTTTGGCAGTCTTTCGATCACCCTACTGATGCTTTAGTTCCAGGGCAGAAGTTAGTATCCGGGATGAAACTAACAGCAAGTGTTTCACCAACTAACTGGACTGAGGGTGGTTTGTTTTCTCTCTCTGCTACCGATGATGGTTTGGTTGCTTTCGTAGAGTCAAATCCTCCACAAAAATACTTTGAAGCATCTGTTGGTGGATTGAATCCTAGTGGAGGCTCCAATTATGTTAAGTATTTGAATGGAAGCTTAACTTTATTCTCAAAGTCAACTGATCCCAATGAGTGGGTTCTGGTTTCTGTTGCTCCAGCTGCCTCTGCTCAATATATGAAACTCGAGTCCAACGGACACTTGAAAGTGTATGAGTGGCAAAGTCGATGGAAAGAGGTGGATGATCTCTTGACAGGCTTTCGTGGCGTGTGCAATTACCCCACAGTCTGTGGAAGATATGGCATTTGCACAATGGGACAATGTAGTTGTCCCACAACCTCTAATTCAACTACCTATTTCAGACCGATAAATGTTAGGCTGCCTAATCTTGGTTGCTCAGAGGTCACAAAGCTGACTTGTGACAATTTAAAGAAACACAGACTTTTGGAAGTTGAAGATGTGGACTATTTCGCGTTTACTGCAGATATCAGTAACACAGATGTGAATACTTGTAAACGCACATGTTTGAATAAATGTTCCTGTAAGGCTGCATTCTTCCGTAGTGGCTTAAACTCCAGGGCCAGAGGGGACTGCTACTTACCAAACGATATCTTTTCATTAATGAGTAATGAGAAGGACAAGACAAGGTATGATTCTGTCGCGTTTATAAAAGTACAGGTTTAAAGCAGCTGCTTCTATTGGATAAAAAGGTCTTTCATGGAAGCCGCGGAAGGACATGGACGGAAAATTAGCAAATTATATGTGGGATCAGGAATAATTTCATGCTAGACATGAACTTGTATGAAGGTATAACTAAACAAATAAATGGTTGGATAAGCCACATTAGTGTTAAGAGTTCTCAGTATTCATTCATTTCCCCCCTTCTCTGTATTACACTCTCATCCCTCTTTCACTTCTCTGTATTATTTGTAATTCCAATTCAACAGACTATAATAAAAACAATCTATTTTCTCAATTGTTTGGAGAGTTGAGTGTTGGTATAGTACATAAATACTTGAATTCATCTCCATTGTGTCACGTGGACATCGATATTGATGTTTCACATAAATTTTGGAGGTGTTTATTTATGTTATGTTCAGTGTCAGCGGTTGATTTAAGAAGGTTTAAATGGGTGTTCGTGACACTGCTTTGTCAGAAAATATTATTCTTTCCGTTTATTTTATGTGACATCTTTTGACTTGATATTGTGTCTAAAAAAAGAAAGACTTTTGAAGCTTGAGGTTTGAAATTATTCTTAGATATTTGATTTTGAGAATTATTTTATTAAGGGTAAAAGGAGGATTTTAAAATGAAATTGTTCTCAATTACATGTACAATTGTACAACATACACGGTAAAATCCCACAAGTGGAGTCTGAGGAGGGTAGAATGTACGCAGACCTTACCACTACCATAAAAGTAGAGAGACTGTTTCCTGGGAACCCTCATCTCAAAACCCGTAAGTAGAAATAACTAGATATGACAAAAAGGAAGGGAAGGGGACAGAAAGAGCAACTAACAAGATAAAACTAACACATAATACACAGAGAATGTGAACATGTGATAAAAGGAAAGAAACAAACACCTAAATATACCATCAACCTGCTACTCTAATTCGTTACCTCCATTTCTTTGTATCTAAGGTCATGTCTTCAGTGAGATCAAGGTAAAATTCTTTTTTTAGACAGATAAAAAAGAAAAAATATCATATAAAATAAAATAAAGAGTATTAAATATTTATATACAGTCAAAAGGAAAAAACAATGATAAATGATATACAATAAAGGTGACACCCTTGAAAATAAAGTTGTTTGTAATTCAATTGGTTTGGATTGCAAATTCATTATGTAAGTTGTGAGTTCAAAACCTATAGCCTCATTTTTAAAACTAGTTCTTATGTTAATTAGTATAGATTCCTTAAAATAAGGAATGAAGAGATTAAGTGCAAGAATTTCACAGGATGATCGAACAAAGTAAGTCACATAATATAAAACAAAGTTTAAAGATTAAACGCACAACAAATAACAAATTAAGAGCAAAACAAAGGTCTATACAACTTATTTTATTATATGTATAATGTATCATTAGTGTACAAGATTTTCTACATTATCAAGTAACTTTGAAGATAATTACTATAATTTTTTCAACTAATATTTATACCTTCTGAAAAGAATATAATTTAGAAAAATATTAAAGGTAATTTGAATCCTAATTATACTGTAATCTAAATTCCGTCCTAATTTTTAGATTTTTTTAAATTAATTTCAATCCAAAATATACTCTCTCTTTCTCGTAAGTATTATATGAAACTGGTAAAATGACGATGTTGCGATTTTTGCCTTTTCTTTTTCTTTTTATTCCTTTTGATTTTCTTAAATTATTCTGTTTATCTTTCATTTTATTTAAAAAAAAACTTAATTTATTATATTCATATTTATAATAATAATAATTATATTCTAATAAAGTATGTAATAA
>JAOTQR010000097.1:20337813-20355798 GCA_025774065.1 Solanum ossicruentum | reverse complement strand
GGGGGGCGGGGGGGGGGAAAAAAAAATTAAATTTACAAAATTTGAATTTTTGGTAAAGTAATTTTTTAATTTTTAATGGGGCTGGGAGGGGGGGGGGGGAGGGAAGGCTGAGGGGATGAGGGCTGGAATAGTGTTAGATGACATGATATTTTCTTTTAAAAAAATATAAATTGGTGGAATAAGTTTATGATGTGGCATAGTAAGATTGGACATAAAATTCATGTCATAAAGAGTGTATCTCATGCACATGGGATGCTGCACAGCTGTGCCTACTTGATAAAAAATAGGCAAATTGGAATGTCTATTTGTGCACTTTGAAAGTTAGAGTGCCTACTTGTACACTTTAAAAATTTGAGTTGCAATTTAAAATTTCGCTTCAAATTTAAGGGTGAATTTATGTATTATGCCAAGTATTAATAACAAAGACAACTTGAGTTCTATACAACAAACTTCATAGATCTCGATGCTTTGCAATATATTCTTTGGACATTAAAGTATTAAAGTATTGATAAAGACATTATCTTGAGTTGTATACAACAAACTTCCAGCTGGCTAGATTTGTACAGGTCCATTTCAGGTTATCCATTTTGTAAAAACTATGTGCTAGTTGCTTTCTTGATCATATTATATATAGACTCTGCATTTTGCATTAGAAGATGAACTTCGTCCAGTGTTCTTAATGGCTTCATTCAATATTTTTTCTTTTGCCTTCATCCTCTTTTGTTGTTGTTGTTGTTTGGTATCGGGCCAACGTTTTGATTACCCCACTGCAACTCTTTCTACAACTTGGATCAATAGTGTTACTGCACCCCATTCAGTGGATTTCACTGATGGGTCAAGAGTAAGGGCCATACTACTCAGAGGAACTTATGGTCCAAGATATGCTTGTGGTTTCTACTGTAATGGTAATTGTGAGAGTTACCACTTTGCCATATTCATTGTGCAAACCAACAGCGCTTCCCTAATTGTCAATCCCTCGACTGCATTCCCGCAAGTTGTTTGGTCTGCTAACAGGAACAATCCGGTTAAGATCAATTCGACTTTGCAGCTTACAGCAGGGGGAGACTTAGTGCTCAGAAATGCTGATGGTACTTTGGCTTGGTCAACAAACACTGCAGGGAAATCTGTTGTTGGCTTAAGCTTGACCGATGAGGGGAATCTTGTTCTGTTTGATTCCAAGAATGCGATTGTTTGGCAGTCTTTCGATCACCCTACTGATGCTTTAGTTCCAGGGCAGAAGTTAGTATCGGGGATGAAACTAACAGCAAGTGTTTCAGCAACTAACTGGACCGAGAGTGGTTTGTATTCTCTCTCTGCTACCGATGATGGTTTGGTTGCTTTTGTAGAGTTAAAACCTCCACAAAAATACTTTGAAGCATCTCTTGGTGCAAGTGGAAGGTCCAGTTATGTTAAGTATTTGAATGGAAGCTTAAGTTTATTCACAAAGTCGACTGATACCGAGGAGGGGGTTCTGGTTTCTGTTACTCCAGCCTCCTCTGCTCAATATATGAAACTCGAGTCCAACGGACACTTGAAAGTGTACGAGTGGCAAAATCCATGGAAAGAGGTGGATGATCTCTTGACAGGCTTTCGTGGCGTGTGCAATTACCCCACAGTCTGTGGAAGATACGGCATTTGCACAATGGGACAATGTAGTTGTCCCACAACCTCTAATTCAACTACCTATTTCAGACCGATAAACGTTAGGCTGCCTAATCTTGGTTGCTCTGAGGTCACAAAGCTGACTTGTGACAATTTAAAGAAACACAGACTTTTGGAAGTTGAAGATGTGGACTATTTCGCGTTTACTGCAGATATCAGTAACACAGATGTGAATACTTGTAAACGCACATGTTTGAATAAATGTTCCTGTAAGGCTGCATTCTTCCGTAGTGGCTTAAACTCCAGGGCCAGAGGGGACTGCTACTTACCAAACGATATCTTTTCATTAATGAGTAATGAGAAGGAGAAGACAAGGTATGATTCTGTCGCGTTTATAAAAGTACAGGGGGAAAAAGGCGTTGCAGGGAAGCCGCGGAAGGACATGTATGGAAAATTAGCAAAATATGTGTGAGATCAGGAATAATTGCATGCTTGACATGAACTGTGTGAAGGTATCATTAACAAATAAATGGTTGGATAAGCCATATTAGTAAGTGTTTGTCATATTGGTGCTTTCATTGTTGGTACTTCATGTCTTGTCTTTAGCTAAGATCTAGTGAAGTTGGCTTTTGTAGTCACTCACAAGTTGGTAATTTCACTGTGAGATTCTGTTGAAATTTGTCCTATTCATCTTTTAAAAGAAGTCAACAATGATATCAAGAGCCTCATTGATTTGAGATCTGTGAGTTCTTCCAAAGAACTATCGTATCATTTTAATTCGTCAGGGCTACTTTTAACCTGTACGGACTATTTTCAACCCGTATTTTTTGAACTGATTTTTAACATAAAAATGACAAGCAACAGTCTATCCTTGAATGCTCAAAAAATTTTCATTGACACAAATATCAAATTTGTTCAATGAAAATGAAATCATATTTTATAACCTATGCGATATGTGTTGCTATGGAAGAAAAATACTTACAACAATACTTTGCAAATCCTATAATTGTTCAAATAAAAACACTTTTAAAAGAACTTTTACACATGACAAGATCATGGAAGGTGTGTTTTGAAGCACAAAATCAAAAGAAAAAAAAAAGAAAGAAAACGAGAGACCAATATTAAAAAATGTGCAAGTTAAAAAATAACCCAAAAAAAATCCACATTAACTATCAGAACCAAAATTGAGGAGGAATAATTTTTAAAATTGCAGTAACTAAAGTGAAGAAGGAGAGTTGAAATTTGCTTTTGTTTTTAAATTCTAAATTACGTAGATTTTGCATTTTATGTTGACTACTTTTAAAGCTCCTCGATACTAAATAAAATTATTGAAAGCTATTAAAAGCCATCAATCCATTAAGAAACTCTTTTAATCTTTTTGTTGCCCATTCATTCTTTAAAAAAACCAACTAATTCAAAGAAAAGAAACTAAGATGAGAAATCAAGAAAACTCACTAGTCACATTTCTAGCTTATTTATGTGAACGTCAATGGCAAAGCCAAGATTTGCACCCAGAGGTTCAAAACATGAAGGATAATTCTGTGACTACCCAGCTCCGTTACTTGTTGCGTAGGGATGACAATGGGGTAGGTGCGATGTGGGTTGAGCTCAACCTGCAAATTTCTTAAATCGCCCTGCCCTGCCCTGCCTCGCATGATGATTTTTTTTTTATTTTTAACCTGCCTCACATAGACCTACCCTACATAATTCACCCCTCACTTGCCCTGCCCCAATTAGCTCTCTAAACCCATCACGTACCCGCCCCGTTACCATCCTACTGTCGCGTTTTGTAGCTTGAATATTTTCATATTTTCCTTTTTTATAATGCATAAATTCCTTCGATTCAAACACGATAATTACTTTGCTAACAATGAGGTGAAATTTGCCACTTCTTGTGAGTGTGATGGGATAGTGATGGATGCAGAAAAGGAAGTTGGAAGGGTTAATACACACACAACATAATTTAGATTATATATGTACAAGTTAAAATCCAGCTAAATATTTAGGAAGGATTTTATGTATTATCTCCAATTAAAATTGTTAAGTGAATAAATTGGTCAAAGGTGTTTTTGTACTTTTTTTAACCTGTCATTTTATACATGTCACTTTCAGACTTTTAACTACTATATAAATAGATTAAAAAAGAAATTGTTTTGTTCTTATGCATGAACTTTTTAATATTAAAAAAGAACAATAATAGAATAATAATACATGTTTTGAAAGTTAATAAAATTGAAAATTTTCAAAGACTATTATATTTTCTTTCACACTGGAAAAATGGTTTCACATTCTATAGTTTCATCCAAGAGATCTGTTTTTTTGGTCAAAAAGAGGAGAAAGAAAAAGGAACTTTACGTACTCCTTCTATCCACTTTTATTTGTCTATAAAATAAAGATATTTATTTTTATTTGTTTATCAGTTTATATCTTTTTTTAATCTTATTATTAAGTATTGTTCATTTCCCCTTTATTTCTCATCATTTAAACTACCTATAATTAGATAAGACAGTAAAATTGTCATTTGTTGAAGGGGGTGACAAGTTAAATATAAACGGATTGAAAATTTGGAGAGGGGATTAAAAAAATATGTTAAGGTATAATATTTCAACGAAAGGAGTTCAATAGAACATGACCTTAAATAAGAGGGTATTTGGCCACGTATAAGGGTAGAAGGTTAGTAGGTAGCTAAAAGGAGGTGGTATTTCTAGACTATTCTAGTGGAGCTGTGAGTCGTGATATTAGTCTTTGGTTTCGAGTTGCTGACTATAATATGTGATTTACTATGTTTAGGTGATTGCATTGTGTTGTTTGTTAATGTAAAGGTTTCTTACACATATGTGTTACATTATTTTGCTATTAACTATTATGCTTTTTTCTTGATTATTTTGGATTTGCTTGAGTCGAGAATCTTTGGAGAAAAATTGGATAGTATCGGTGGTTGGTTGGGTGGGGGTGGATTTAATTGGACGACTTGGATAAGTTCCACGCGTTCCTTTAGTCCACATATTCTACAAGTTGTGAAAAACAGGCGGCTTGGTGCTTTCTTGACCATTATTACATTTTGTATTAAGCATTAAAAAATGCATTAATGGGTCAATAATAAGCCAATATTATTACATTTCAAACAACCCAAGATCTTAAATTTAAGTTCAATTTGTTTTCATCTCCATGATGAACTAAACGTCCTTTTACCTTGTGTGGAACCACAAATTGGTCTTTATGGCTTTATGCCAGATTTCACCTTTCTTCCTCTTCGTTCTTTTTTGTTGTTTTCATTTGATTTCCAGCCAACCTTTTGATTACCCTTCTGCAAACCTTTCTACAACTTGGGTCAACAGCTTTTCTGCACCCCATTCAGTGAATTTCACTGATGGCTCAATAGTAAGGGCCATACTGCTTAGAGGAACTTTTGGTCCAAAATATGCTTGTGGTTTCTACTGTAATGGCAATTGTGAAAGATACCTCTTTGCCATCTTCATTGTGCAGACCAACAGTGTTTCCTATATTACTTCTCCCGCGATTGGGTTCCCACAAGTTGTTTGGTCTGCTAACAGGAATAAACCTGTTAGGATCAATTCTACTTTGCAACTTACAGAAGGTGGAGACTTGGTGCTTAGAGATGCTGATGGTACTTTGGCTTGGTCAACTAACACTACTGGGAAGTCTGTTGCGGGTTTAAACTTGACCGATGAGGGGAATCTTGTTCTGTTTGATTCGAAGAATGCTACTGTTTGGCAATCTTTTGATCACCCAACTGATGCTTTAGTTCCAGGGCAGAAGTTAGTACCAGGGACGAAGCTGACAGCAAGTGTTTCAGCAACAAATTGGACTGAGAGTGGTTTGATTTCTCTCTCTGCTACCGATGATGGTTTGGTTGCTTTTGTAGAGTCGAATCCTCCCCAAATATACTTTTCAAGTTCTATTACTGGAGTGAATGCAAGTAGAGGCTCAAATTATGTTATGTATTTGAATGGTAGCCTAGCTTTGCTGTCAAATTCTAGTAATTCCAGCAATCCAGAGACACTTATTGCAGTTAGTCCAGCAACCTCAGCTCAATATATGAAACTGGAGTCTGATGGACACTTGAAAGTGTATGAGTGGCAAAGCCAGTGGAACGAGGTTGATGATCTCCTGACAGGTTTTTACGGTGAGTGTTATTACCCCATGGCCTGTGGAAGATATGGCATTTGCTCGAGGGGGCAGTGTAGTTGTCCCAAGTCGAGCTCTAATTCAACAACCTATTTCAGACAGATAGATGATAGGCAAGGTAATCTGGGTTGCTCTGAGGTCACACGACTGACATGTAATGCTTTAAATAACCATATATTTTTGGACCTTCAAGATGTGGACTATTTCACATTTACGGCAGATATTAGAAACACTAATATAAGTACCTGTAAAGATGCATGTTTGAGGAACTGTTCCTGTAAAGCTGCTTTATTTCGTAGTAGTATAAACTCTTCCACAGGAGACTGCTACCTACCATCCGAGATCTTTTCATTAGCAAATAATGAGAAGGACAAGACAAGGTACGATTCCCATGCATTTATAAAAGTACAGGTTGAACCTGAAACAGCTGCTGCTAAAGGAAAAAAACGCATTCATGGTGCTATACTGGGCTCTGTCATAGGACTTCCCATCTTAGGGATCATAATTGGCATAGCAGTTTTCATATTCTGGAAGAAAAAGAGGAAGGCCAATGAAGATGAGGAGGATTATCTAGATCACGTGCCAGGGATGCCGACTAGATTTTCTTATGAAGATCTAAAGGCTGCAACGGAGAACTTCACCAAGAAGCTTGGTCAAGGAGGATTTGGATCAGTTTTTGAAGGGTGCTTAGCAGATGGCACAAAGATTGCAGTGAAATGCCTTGATGGAATAGGACAAGTTAAAAAGTCATTCTTAGCTGAGGTTGAAACTATTGGCAGCATACATCATGTAAACTTGGTGCAATTGATTGGATTCTGCGCTGACAAATCTCATAGGCTTTTAGTATACGAGTTCATGAGCAATGGATCACTAGAGAAATGGATCTACCATGGGAAACAAGAACAAACTCTAGACTGGAACTGCAGGAGGAAAATTATTCAAGACATTGCCAAAGGATTAGCCTACCTTCATGAAGAATGCAGGCAAAAGATTCTGCATTTGGATATCAAGCCTCCAAATATACTATTGGATGAGAAGCACAATGCTAAACTCGCTGACTTTGGGCTTTCAAAGCTAATTGACAGGAATCAGAGCCAAGTTATTACTACGATGAGAGGCACTCCCGGTTATTTGGCTCCTGAATGGCTTAGTGGAGTTATAACAGAAAAGGTAGATATCTACAGCTTTGGCATTGTGATCTTGGAAATTTTGAGTGGAAGAAGACATTTTGAAGCATCGGAGTCTGAAGACCAACGGATAATGGTGAACTTATTCAGGAAAAAGGCAGAGGAAGGGCAGTTGGTGGATCTTATTGATAAGCACAGTGAAGATATGCAGTTTTACAAAGAAGAAGTAATAAAGACGATGCAGATTGCTGCCTGGTGTTTACAAAGTGATTACACCAAGAGGCCATCAATGTCAATGGTGGTCAAGGCCATGGAGGGTGTCTTAGATGTTGATAAGGATCTAGACTACAGCTTTAGGCCACAAACTGTTTCCGCAATGCCACATATCAATTTTGCAGATTCAACTCCTTTATTGCCTTCAGTCCTATCTGGGCCAAGGTGAGGAGGAAGTTCCTTGGAATTTTTGTTAATTTCTTCTTTTTAATGCTATCGCAGCTTGCTCATTGCTGTGTAAATTTCTTTTCCACTGTTCACGAAGTTATGATTGCTTTCTTCAATTTATTCATGCAAAGTTTCTACCCTGAGAACTAATCTACTCATCAATGAGGATTTGTACGCTTGCTAGCACAATAGTATGTACAAAGCTCCTTTTATTATAAACCTCATCAGCCTATGTAGTTCAAAGGGACGTTGACAGCAAAAACATTGTTAAGCTTAGTATTCAGTATGTCATTTGAAGAGAAGTATCTGACAGAGCTATCAGGAGGACTAAACAGGAACAAGGTCGGTTTTTTTTATACCAACAAGAACATTCCAAACCTAGTACTTCAAATGGATTAAATGCAACATTTCTGAATTTGCATGTTGTCTACTGTAATACTTACTTGCACCAGGTGTTAACTCCAAACAAGAAATTCAACCATAATAATCAAAATTTAATGTGGGAATACATATTACTATATCACAGTTAAGTTACAAATGTGCATAAACACCAGGACGTGAACATCTAGGGAAATACAAATCAATGATAATGCACAAGACCATCTTTTAGAGAAAGCTAAAAGCACCCTCTTTTGTCCTCCCCTTGATAGGAACAAGCTAAAAACAACAAGAAGAAAGGCCGGTGTATTTTCACAAGTGAGGTCAGGAGAGGAAGTGTGTACGCAGACCTTACCCCCTGTCTAGCAATACTAGTTTATTGATCATCAATAAGCTGCTACAGTAATGTTTTAAAAGAGTGTAAGATTCTGAGAGTATTCCCAGTATGTTGTAATTATTTAGCTAATGTGAACATATCAAAGAGAACTTCATGTCTAACCACAAGGAGCTTTCAGCCATGGCCATACAAAGTAAAGGAAACGAAAGAACATCGCAAGTAAACTAAAGTCCAAGAATTTTAATTCCATATAAACAACAATGAATAGTCACAGATTGCTTATGTATAATAAGCTACCATAATCGGAGCTGATAAATATATACACTACTATTTACACTGAATTGAGGAATGACTCCAACAGAATTTACTCTGTAAATTGAGCTTAATGATTCAGTAGACGCAAGTCTCACTGGAACCTTCTCTCTAGCTGGATCACTGAATCCACCAGCCACAATTCTCGCCACTTTCTTGAACGCAAAGTGCAAGCAATTCGACAACGCAGCCCAACACATCAACTCGTAGACAAAATCAAAAGCCGGATCCGAAAACGAGTTCGAAGAAGATTCTTCCCAATTTGCCCCTCCAAATCCATCAAAATTCCATCCCTTGCCACCACCACCATCACCACCGCCCCAGCTACTACCACCACCAAACGGCCCGTCATAATCACCTCCGCCAAACAAAAATCCGTTTTCCTCACCTTCATCAGCTCCACCGATCAACTTCTTCCGTGTAATCCGCCTCGTCTTACGAGCCAGTCTTCGAGGTGCGGATTTGACCTTATTGTACTTTACAGGCGGCGGCGCTAAGACATCGATCGGACAAATCACGGCGGAGATTTGACGAACTCCGGCGGCGGCAGGATATTGCTGCTCCGATGAGGAATCGGAGAGTGAGAAAACGTTGTTGGATGAGAAACTGAGATTGCGATTGAGAAGAAAATTCGAAAATCCTAGGCCTTGAGTGGTCACCACCGTCGATAGCGTATCAGAGATCATAGAAATTTCCATTGATGATCGATCGGCGATGTTCAAAAAATCAATTTTGGGTTGGAATTCGATATTTTCGGAAGAGGACAATTTATATGCTGAATATTCAAGCTGTAGAAGAGAGAAACGTGTGATTCTCTGCAATGCTTATTCTTTTGCAAACTTAAAAGTTCGTTTTTTCTTAATGGAGAAAAATATGTGATATTCATCCCTATTTATAATATGACTTAAAAAAATTAAATTCAACTTAGAAAACTTATTTCAATATGAATTAGGACAAACAAATATAAATATTAGATATGATAAATTAAATAAATACGAGTGTTCTAAATAATTTAGGATTCTTATTTTTAGTTTGTTTTCCACTCTCAACATGATTAGGTGTTATATGAATCTATGTGTGATCAAATTCTTATCATTGTATTTGCATCGAAGAGATATGATAACGTGTTCAAATTATTATGCAATATCTTAATCAAACATCTGATCGTATGATTAAGACCAATGATTTAAGTTACGTCTTCCATCATGATCTCGATTGAAACTGTTCATGGAATTGTACATCTTGTAAAATGTATATTATAATCATCTTACTGAAACTTAGATTAAGTTCCATTATCTTGGAACCTTGTGGGATTAAGAATAAAGCATCCTGATATTGTTTAGATGATAAATTAGTAAAATTTAATAAGATATATATATATATATATATTTTTTTTTTTTGGCTCATTCTAATTTTATGGATATAGACATGTTATGAAGTGTACCACACTTAATACTTTCTTGTAGGCGATATTCCTTAATGTATACATTCTTTTCATATGTTTCAATTGCTCTATCATATCTAGAATTCATGTTATCGACATTTAAAATAATAATACAAAATTAATCATGTGAGAAAATCACACTTAAAATGTATTGGCCTCTTTAAAATTTCTGTCCAAATCACAAATGAATCCCCGAGCACATCAAATCTTACAAACAAATAATGTTGTCCAATAACATGTAAAGCTGAAGTTTTATGTTAGGGGCAATGCAACATCCATATTGAAAATGAGATATATCACAAGTATTGTTATCTTCTACGTTGTTTGGATTTTTTAAAAAAGTCAATAAGTGTATGTTAAATTTTTCAAAATAATATATTTTTAAAGAATCTGATACAGGTGCAACATTTGTTGGGATATATTATTAATCTTATATTTATGTTATAGTATTTTATTTGCTCCCTTGTAAAGACTTTGTATGTTATTTTATTTATTGTAATAAAAGTTTTTGTTTAAATACATCATTGTGTATTTATGTGTGTCCATTACTTATATAGTAGATGATTTTGTGTATAGAATATTTTAATTCATACCTGGAAGATTAGAATCGTCGATCGGTTCATATAAGTTACAAATAAATGTTCACGATCAAAGATGAGGATGGACAAACATCATTGTGACAGTAGCACAAGATTAAATGTAATTTGGTCTTAATTATGTGAATGGTTAAATTCTGACTTCTTTTGCTAGTACATTTTGTATGTATTAAACGGACCAATTAGAGAATTTTATTTATGTTCTGAATATTTATAAATAAACTCTCTTGTCTATTACATGTACTTATACTCTTAATCTTGATATAATTATTATGATCTATATGATTTAATTTATTATTTTAATTTATTAAAAGGTGAGACTTTTTAATGAGTCAATATATTCCTAATGGATTGGATAATTACAAATGACATTAGTGAAATAATAATTAACTAATAGAATCGTGTCTCGGTCTCGAGTTGAAGGCACCCCTTTATGGTTACTTCTAAGTTTTTTAGTGAAAACCCTGCACGTGAATTTTTTATCCGTCATGTGAAATAAATTAAGTAAAAATAATAAAGGGTTAATTTAGTCAAGAAATTAAATTTTTCCAGAAGATTTAATTTAATTGATTGGTGTCGGTAATTCTAACATGAGTAGTTAAATAAGATTTAATGGTAGATTTCAAAATAAATATTGATGAGTCCAATTATATATTTTTAGTGGAATAATATGTAATTTATTTTGATATGATTAATTCATTCATCTGGTAATTATTATCGTAATTGGAAGCTTTAGTTAAATAAATCTTCCCTACTATGTGTGACTAATTATCCAGTTTTTGAGAAAAGGTTTTCAGAAGAAATTATTTTGTTGATCTTTTAGAAAAAATAAAATCAGTGGGTTTAATTATAGATTAAAACACTGATTTGGATAATTTTTTCAATTAAAAAGAAAAAAATGGCTTTTGGCATTAAGAGGTGTTAATCTATCTATCTATATCTATGCTATAGTAAGAATGTGATATATCTATATTTATATCTATATCTATATCTATTCTACATTAAAAATGTGATGGCGCTTAAAAATATTGATTGAATTTTTTTTAGCCCTTCATTAAAAATCTCTTCATTAGTCTTTTCACCATTTTTAAAAAAAATTATTATTTAATTATATTTATAATATTAAATTTTAAAATATATGGAAAGAAGTGATAAAATAAGGAGTTCTAGACATGAAAAGACTCCTAAATCTTTCTTATTACATAGACTTTTACTTCTTACTTATTTGAATCAAGAAAATAGCCTATATAAATTTATAATTAAATTTAATTTCTCTCTAATATTTATTATCAAACCAGTACACTTTGATCACCGCTTTGTGCCTATAGCAAGAGTAGTTGCTCCTAAATATGGTTTTGTAATTATTTGTGAACAGTTTTTTCTTTAAAAGGGAAAAATAAAACGTTTTGGGCATTAAGAGGTTTTAAAGGGATTTTATTGGCTTATGAGGTTGGGGATAAAACACAAGAAGAAGAAGAAGTTTTCTCATATTCTTGTCCACGTAAGTCACTGGTTAGAATGAAGAAGTTCTTGTTGAAGTTAGTTATATTTTTTGAAATTGGGTAATCATTCGTGATACTATTATATTATTTAGTTGTAATGTAAGAATCTTCATCCTGTTAGTTGCTTCCGCGGTATGATTTCTAGTAATGGACACTTACAAATGGACTTCTCAAATGTATTGGCCTCTTTAAATTCTGCCCAATAACTGAATAGGATCATCTTGGTCACAGAAGTCTGATCTACTGACAGCCTCAGTTGGTGACTGCAGATATCCAACCGCGTGTGGTTATTATTCTGTTTGTGGAAATGGGCAGTCTGCTTGTCCTCAAACTGCAGTTGGTCAGGCAAACTTTTTCCAGCAAATAAGTTACAGGCAGCCATACCAGGGGTGTTTCCTTGTGGACATTCCTAATATCACATTCTTCTGGAGCTTAAGAACAGAGCTTATATTCCATTCTATTTGCAATATGGTACCAACAAGACAGAGTTGGACAATTGCAAAAGATATTGCTTAAGCAACTGTTCTTGCAAAGCAGCTCAGTTTCGATTTAGTGGCCCTGGTAACATAATGGGCGACTGTGTATTGTTCAATGAAGTATTTGTTAATAAATTTCCCTCTTACATGGTCCAATTTTAATTTTGGACTTTAAGCCCAAATGTGTTACACTTTTGGCCCAACGTATTTAATTTTTGTGTTGGCCCATTTCACTAAATAGAAAGCAGCAGAAATATATATATTACAGCAGCAGTCAGTAAAGAATAGAGAGCAACAGTCAGCAGAGAAAACAGAAGCAGCAGAGAAATCCTGCATTTTCATCACTGTGCACCAGCTGGTTTTTTCTTTCCAGATCGGAGGCTAAACGGAGTCTATTCGTCCTCAAATTTTACTACGTTGTTCCTGACACTCTCCTCTTCAACCCCAGGAAGCAGTTTTTCATTTTGATGCCCGGAAGATCGTTTCTGACTGCATTTTTCAGACCTGCGTTTTTGGATTTTTTACTCCATTTTTGGTGAAATTGTTGATTGTTGTCTTGCCAAGATTGTTTCTTGATAATTGTATTTGCCTCTAGTGTTTACTAGAGAGGAGAACTTGTTGTACCCACTTGGTTTTGGTGATTAACGGAAGTTTTGGGATCGTTGTAGAACGGCCCCGTGGTTTTTTCCCCGATTTGGAGTTTCCACGTAAATTGCGTGTTCTCTACTTTATTTACACTATTTTTACTGATCTGTTTGCTGCTGGAAATTTTGGAGTTCATTGTGCCTTTGTTATTCATTTTTTATTTGGGGGAAAAGATGGTATTGCGCTTCCGTTGTGTTTTGGCGTTGCTTCCCCAACAGTATTTTCACTCACGAACAATGATGGAGCGCTCAATAAGACCATTCTTTTTGTCAAGGTGCAGAACTCTTCTAACTACAACCCTCTCTGTCACATGTCTCTCAGGGAAGATATCAAAACGTGTCGCAATAATAGTAGGATCCACCATTAGAGCTTCATTTGGTTTGTTTTTCATAGTTTTAACTTGATTTTCCTTACTTTTCTGAAGGAGAAAGGGAGTTGAGGAAGCCGAGGAGGAGTTCCTTGACCAAGTGCCAGGAACGCCGACTAGATTTTCCCACGAGATACTAACTGTAATGATAGAAGCTTTCAGTAAGAAACTTGGGCAAAGAGGATTTGGTTCTGTATTTGAAGGAACAACAAGCGATGGCACCAAAATAGCAGTGAAGCCTCTACAAGCTTTTGCTTATATGAAGAAATCATTCTTAGGTGAGGTAGCATTCAACATGTCAATTCGGTAAGACTTTTGGATTTTGTGCTGAGAAATCAAGAGACTTGTTAGAAAAATCGTGTTCACTGCAGCTTTTTTTTGAGTGATCCATGAAAATGTTCCTGTTGCTAAATCCTCAATTAGTTACTAAATACTCAAATTACGGTATTTTTGGATTTCTTAATTTGTAGTTTTAACTAAGGTGACACCAATTGTGTTTAATTTTTCGTCACTGCATATTGGAAGGCGGACAGAATGAAGATACCAGTTTGTGTTCATTCTTTCCTGTGATGAATTAAGATGCAACATGGTCTTATGTTTCTACTCTTTTTTATCTTTTATTTTCATGAGAAGTAGGAAAGTAGCGGTAAAAGGTTACAAAATGAAGGACATAGGGAGAACTAAGGTTGGTTTTTTCATTCTTTCATCCTTGAAAATATATATTTATGGCGGCAGAACGTAAGAATAATCAAAAATCAAATGCAGAAGTTACTTTACATCAATTATATGTAATGTTATACACCATAAAAAGTAGTGGTGGAATTGGAACTTTTTCAGTAATCTCATCAACAGTAAATTGCTTCTTTCAAATTAAAAGCCTTGAAACTTATTGTTTACCTTGGTCCTGATAAAATTGAAGGAAATTTTGAACTGATAGTGGCTTCCCTCTGTTTGTTGCCTGCCCCCACCATTGGTACATATCTGAAATTATAATCCAAGTTGGTGTTAACAGTCACCAAACCTTCCAGTACCTTAACCACCAGTGACATGGAAGGCCGCTTGGTGAAATCGCCTTGTAGGCACCATGCAGCGATGCTCATCGTTTCTGTCACTTCTTCACGGTGGACCTGCATATCCTCGTTGTTTTTGTCAACCATATCCATGAGCTCCTCTTGTTCCGCTTTTCTCCTAAAGACACTCAACAAATGGGCATCTTCTTCATCAGCTTGGGACCAATCCAAATTCTTTCGCCCACAGAGAATTTCCAAGAGTACAATTCCAAAGGCATACACATCAACTTTCTCCGTGATTACTGAGCTCAACCATTCAGGGGCTAAATACCCTGGTGTTCCTCTCATTCTAGTGACAATTTTGCTTATGTCTTTCTCAATTAGTTTCGACAACCCAAAATCAGATATCTTAGCATTGAAAAATTGATCTAGAAGGATGTTTTGTGGTTTGATGTCCAAATGAATTATCTTATGGTTACAGTCCTCATGTAGATAAGCTAAACCTTTGGCAATATCTGATATTATCCTTTTCCTTGTGTGCCATTTAAGCCCATTCTCTTTATTTACAGGTGAAATCCACCTATCCAAAGATCCATTTACCATGTACTCATAGATTAGAAAATTGTCGCTCTTTTCGGCACAAAATCCTATGAGTTTTACCAGGTTGACATGGTGAATACTACCAAGTATCTTTACTTCTGTTAAGAATGAATCCTTCACTTGACCTAGACCATCCAGATGTTTCACAGCTATTTGGGTGCCGTCACCGCGTGTTCCTTCAAATACGGAGCCGAATCCTCCTTCACCGAGCTTTCTGCTGAAATCTTCTGTAATTATTTTCAAGTCATTGTAAGAGAATCGAGTTAGAATTCCCGGTAAGAGTGGTTCTAGCTCCACAAAATCACCAGCCTTTTTTGACTCATGTCTCCCCCTTTTCACAATAATAAAGCAAGTGGTGATACTTAAAATTATCCCAAAGAGAGCAGCAAGAGTATATCCTGTTATCACTTTGAAAGGCTTGGATTTTTGTCCAGGTGAAATGTTTGGTGAATGATTGATCTGCGCATTTGACGAATTATGTACCTTAAGAAAGATGGTCATGTTGTTGTATACTTTTTCCTCTTTGTCTATGAGTGAGAAGACCTCATTCAGGAATAAGCAGTTCTTTGTTTGAGCCCAAGCCCAAACAATAGCTTTGCAAGAACAATTACTCAGACAGGCCCTTTTGCAATCTTCCAACTTTTTCGCCTCAGACCATAGGCTCAAACTTAGTTGATAGACGTTGAAGTCAACTGCAAAATATGTGGTGTTCTTGAGCTCTAGGAGGCTATGATACTGCAAAGAGTCGCAAGAAATGGACGTTAGCGCTGTACAGCCAAGATGTGGTCTCCTATCGTTAAATGGCCTGAAGAAGTTCCCACCAACTGGACAGCTACATTGCCCATTATTTGAACAAATGCTGCATCTTCCACACACCATTGGGTATCCGCAGTTCCCAAAATCTGGAGTCAAAATGTCAAATACCTCTATCCATTGAAAATAGTAACCCTCTTGGTATACCCGCAAATGTCCATCAGGCCCAAGCTTGATGAATTGAGCTGCTGGTCTAGGAGGGTGTTTTAAAGCAGTAAAGGTTCGGCCATCAAAACTGAAATAACGGCTATTCATATAAGGCGAAGAGTAGTAAAACTGAGGTGGATCAGAATTTATGTAAGTGGTCCATCTTCCATTGAGAATAGTTAGAGAGAACAATCCTTGACTCAAATTGGATGCTGAAACACTTGCTATGAGCTTCTGCCCTGAAACCAAATTCTGCCCCGGAAGCAAACAATCCGTAGGATGATCAAAAGATTGCCAAATTGCATGATTCGACTTGTCAAAGAGCACGAGATTCCCCGTTTCTGTCAAGTTTAATCCAGAAACAGATTCACCAGTAGTATTAGTGGACCAAACAAGAGTACCATCAGAGTCTATCAGGACCAAATTGCCATCTTGCCCTAGTTGCAATGTTGCATTGACGTTCACAGGGTGGTTCCTATTAGCAGACCAAACTAATTGGGGTTCATATATATAATCGATCTCATCGCTGGAGCTGTGTTGGAATATTACTAATAGGATACCAAGCACGCATTCTGTGGCACTGTAGTTGCAGTAGAAGCCACAGATGTGATACCTAGGGCCAGTGTTTCCTCTTAGAAGGATGGGTGTCAAGGCATAGAAACTGGCGGTGGAATTAGCAATAAAAAATGGCCTGTTGATCCAGGAAGTAGAAATTCCAGAAGTAGAATTCAAAAGACTCACATTTAACTTCCACCAATGTTGAGAAAAAACAAATTGGGATGAGAAAATGTGGAGATAAAAGATGAAAAGGACAGGAAAATACAGTCCCTGGACAACAATCATCACGCCCAATGCGTAGTTAAATTAACAATGATTGAAGGAGGAAGTACAATAACAACAATATACCCAGTGGAATCTCACAAGTGGGGTCTGGTAAAGATAGAATGTACGCAGACTTTGCCACTATCTAGAGAGGCTGTTTCCTGGACCCTCGTCTCAAAAATCCATAAGCAGAATAAACTAGATATGGAAAAATGGAAGGAAAAGAAAGGAAACAGAAGGAGGAACTAAGTCTAGTATTTAAGTCGAGAAAAAGTAAATGGATGAGTCCATTATCCCAAGTTTCTAAAGCTGTGTTAGGTGTTAAGGGTGATCCCGACCGATTTCTCGATCATCAAGGGGAAAAAAAAGAGAAATATAAACAAATTGCAGAAATGACATTGCTATAAATGTTACTAGCTTCACAGATGAGTTTCCTTTTGAGTAGGTCTCCCCTCCTTTTTTCCCAATCACAAAATTCTTCCTTATGCTATCATTTTCCAATACAATTTCCCTTTCCTCCACATTGTTGACTGAGTCTTCCACTAAAGAACAATTCTCAACTTCCAACTAAGTGATTTTTTAATTGTGATTTGGTCCACAAATAATTATAATTTGTCTCTTTGTTCAATTAGTAAAAGGACATGACATTTAATTTCTTCCATGTGCTACTCTCATTTTCCAAACTTTCAACACTGTTTTAGCAGCTGACTTTGACTATAATAAATATCTGCTCATTTATTTATCAAAATTGGAAAACAAATCATGTTCACACACACTGAGTATATTATTGTTCAGGACGAGTAATTCATGATGGGCTCATTGGCAGAATTCCATGTCAATCAGTGTTCAATTGTACAGATAAAATATGAACTATTTGGCAATGTTGAACTCCAGTGGGTTCTTTTTTGGGTTGTGTTCAGTTGGAGGAAAGAAAACTATAACAAAATTTCAACTTTATCCGATCAATAAGTGGACTTATTCAATGTGTTACAACTGTTGGGACCCATGCAGCGGAGTGAGTAATAAAATTTATGAGGAATAATAAAACAAAATAGACACCAGAAAATTTAATGTGGTTTACCCAAAACTTTTGGGCTACGTCCACAAATCAACACTTTAACATATTTCTTCTACTATTATAAATAGTAGACACAAGTGTACAATTTCTTCTACTATTACAAATAGTAGGCTCTCAGAGAAAAATACCAAAAATAGTG
>JAOTQR010000097.1:20295131-20305765 GCA_025774065.1 Solanum ossicruentum | reverse complement strand
CAGCTATAGTGGCTGAACCTAATAAGATAGCAATTACAACCCAAGAAGTAATAAGTACTTGGCCATGTACTTGGAAATCCCCTATTTGCGAATAGAAATGTTGAGATAAATTGTTATTTTTTATTATTATGACAGTATGTAAGATATTTGACAAAAAATTTCTCATTAGTCAAATCATTTATCAATTTCACCCGTGAAATGTTTAATTACACAAACTCAATCATTACAATTTTCTATTTTAGGATAAAGTTAATAAAAAATACTGAATAAAACCTTTTTATAGATGGACATGTGAATGTACTTTAATATCCAAGAAATTAAATATATTTGTATATAAAGAAATATCAAATTTTATTGATCACTAGGTGGTTTAAAATTATATTACGCAACCGTTTACAACCATATAATAATGACCAAAAAAAACTAAATTACAATAAATAAATAAAATAAAATAATTGTGGATGTAATGCTCTCTTCTAATTTTGCAGAAGATGGACTGACAGGAACTAAAAATGAAACAAGATGAAAATGTAACTGTACTGGTTAAATAAAGTGTAAAATTTTTAAATACTGCATTAATTAATAATTATGATCGTATGGAGTGGACAAATCTCCAGATACAAAGATATAATAGTATTTCTTCTTCTACAGAATATCTCTAAGTACACATATATATACTAAATATCAAAATAAACTCCCCACGGATAGAGATAATAACAGTTATTGCTGTAGATAACTGTTGTTCTAACTAGTACTTGTAATTATGGATAACTACTGTCTAGCATTAGTATTATGGACTTCTATTTTTAAGGAATAAATAATATTTTATATATCTCAGTTTATTGCATACACCTTTTTTATTGAATTTCAAAATGAATGATACGCTTTCTTATTTGATAAATGTTTAACGATATTATCAATATTATGTTGGATCTTACTTATTTGGCAAAACTTCTAGAAAGGTGTACTCTTTTATTTATTTATTTTTTTAAAATTTTAATGATAGTTTTGAAATATTGCAGTCTTTTCATATTTTTTAAACTTTGTATTCAGTTAAATTACATCACATAAGTTGGGACAATATGAATATTATTCATGCAGGATATATAAACTATTGCAAGTGCAAGTTTCATATATAAACTATTACTAATTAATTTGAAAAATATGCATCTCTTTTTTTTATTATATTCTTCTAATGGTGTATGCCCTATATTCTCTCTTTTATTTTACAAAAATCATCACATGACACTCCATATGGACAAAATATTTCACCTTGATAAAAATAAAATAAATTAAAATGTTAGTTAAAATTAAATATTAAAGTATCATTATCCCTCCAAAAAAATAAAATATTTTTTAAATAAATTTAAAATATTTTCTTATCCCACTTCACCACCTCCTCCTCCCACCGTTGCACCCTCCCCTCTCTCATATTATTTTTTTAAAATTTTTTTATGAAGTTTTTTTTAAAAATCTTGCTTCATCCCCTCTCCTCCCCTCCCCAAATCCTTTCTGAAAAAGTTTTAGATATTATTTTTCTTCCTTTGTCTCATTTTTGTAGTTCACTTTTCTTTTTAATCTGTCCTGATAAAAAAATATCATCTTATTATAACTAAAAATATTTTAATTTTAAATTTTTTTAATTGAAATAATTTATAGTCACATAAATATTTAAGAAGTATGTTTCTTTTTTTAAAAAAATCCTACCCAAAAAGAGAGTATATTACACACATTTCAAGTGCGTTTCTCAAACTAATGAGTGATAATTTAAGCATATGCAAATCACTCTCTCAATAATTTATATATAAAATTAAAAAAATTAATATATTTTTCACACATCACTTTTCTAGAAACTACAAGAAACTACAAGCATATGATTTTTTTTAGAATTAGATAAATAAATAGTGATATGACTGATAAAAATATCTTGCATCTGAATATGAAAAATCAAGATCTTTTAGTCATTTCCATTTCTTAAAGATTACCAAGTTAAGTAGCTCAAAATAAATTTTCATGGACAGACCAAAACATTGAAGTACTCTTTGATAGTCTAGAGAAAAATAGAAATAAAAGAATTCAGAATCCAAAAATTTCAAATTTCAAATTTTTAGGAAACAATCTCTCTACTTTTATGAGTTAGCAGTAAGGTCTGCGTACAATCTACTCTTCCCACACCACACTTGTGGTATATCACTGATTATGTTCTTGTTGTTGTACTGTAGCTCAGTTAAATACAAGGTATCTAGATTTTATCAAATATGCATATGCCTTTGTTGTTGGCTTATGAGTTATAGTTATATGTTTAAAACAGAGGTCATAAACCTTTTTGGTACACAAAAAACAAAAACAAAAATGGAGACCCTCAACAACATAATTATAGCAACAATTTGTGTTGCAATTATATTGTTATATACATGGAAAGTGTTGAATTGGGCATGGTTTAGGCCCAAAATTTTGGAGAAGTTCCTAAGACAACAAGCCCTTTGTGGGAATTCGGATGAGTTCGGATGCTACTGAATCCATTGTCGTATTGTGTTTTTTGTGTTAAGATTTAATATATACATATTTAATTGATTTATTACTAAATATATAGAGTTTGAGTCAAAATTACTTTGCTGGTAATTGAATTCATAGCTCATACTATGTACTCGGTCTCCTAATTTGTGTGTTATATATACTTTCCTTTTTAGTTGACTCGAAAAAGAATGTTATACTTCTTTATTTAGAAACAATTTTAAATGTCAAGCTTTTTGTTTTACCTTTAATAAGGTAATTAATTTGTAGCCATACAAATATTTATATCTTATTTTAGATCAAAAATTAAAAAAAAATTCTTTCTTACTTTCTTAAACTTAACATCTAATCACATAAATTATGAGTGAGTATTGAATTGTGCATCACTAAAATCATGTTCCGTTGTTAATTAGTACTACTACGTTAATAATGTCCTAAGTCTATTGTTCTAGGAATTTTCAAAGTTAAGTTGTAAATAGAACTTTTGCCGAAAAAACGATTGTGCATGTAAAATTCCTTTTACACACATTTTCTTGATAAAAACTTAGTACAGAATATTTATATCAAATTGATGAATTACGTTTCTTACATGATTTTTTTAAAGGTGTTTGACAAAGACACAATGTGTTTTTAAGCACCTTATTTTAGGCTGGAAAAGTATTTTTAAAAAGAAAGCCAAAAGTAGATATTTTTCTAATTCATTTTTACTTGTTACTATCTGACTTATCAATGCCAAATTATATGGACTCTGACTAATGTTTTTAAGAAATTTTTTTATCATATTAATATGAGAAGAATTGCAACTTATATCATTTTTCGTATAGTTGTCAACCATTTAAATTTTAGATTTCATATATATTAAATTTAACTACTTCAATTTAACTTTGAAATTTAGTCAAATTGACCTTGAAAAATAAAATAATGACAAATAAAAGTGAACAGAGGAAGTATCAACTTTTGGCTTAGAATTCTTTTAAAAAAATTAATCCAAACATCTCCTTAGTTAGTGACACTTGTATTTAAACCCCCCTATATGGTCTAAAACCACTTCCTCCTAACAAAAGCAGGTTTTTCAATAATATGATAGAGGATTCATCTGACCTCAATAATGTATAAGTATTTATGTCAAAAAGTACAATTTCAACAAATATTTTTATCTACACCTATAAATATTTTAGATTAAGCACAACAAATTTAATGCTCATAATCTTAAAGATCGAATCATCAAGGTCATTTGAACTCATAACTTTTAGTCTACACTTGGGTTTATCATTGTAATAACTACTGAACATGTTGAAAAATATTGAATTTTGAACCTATAACATAAACAAGGTAATAAATTCAGTTTTTAGAACCCAAATAATGTTCAATATTCATCAACTAAGATTTTCCTACGAATTATAACATCTTCCTTTTAATTCTCATCTAATATTTAATATTCATATTAACGCTCAGACTAATTTGAACTAACATTATGTAAAGACCCCATTAGAAAAACAAAAGTCCAATTTTTGGTCCTATTTAAAATATCTGATCAAGAATAAAAAAATCTCATGCATTTTACCCGTGATAAAAGAGTCATCACCAAAAGATGTGATGCAGTAAATACATTTTCTTAATCAAAAAACGAATGTTTCCTCAAATAGAGTACTATATGGTACAAATATAAAATAATAAAAGAAGGAAGATTCCATTGACTTCTTTGTCAATTTTATATTATATAAAACAACAATAATAATAATCTAATGTAGTTAATTAAGAAGCAGTAGGTGAGAGAAACCCTTTCAATGGAGTTATCATTTCTGAGATCAATGGATATGCCTTACAACACAATTATAGCAGCAATTTGTGTGGCAATTTTGTTGGTATATACATGGAAAGTGTTGAATTGGGCTTGGTTTGGACCAAAAAAATTGGAAAATTGCTTAAGACAAAGAGGTCTAAAAGGAAATTCATATAAGTTACTCTATGGAGATTTGAATGAACTCACAAAAAGTATAGTACAAGCAAAGTCTAAGGCTATCAATTTCTCTGATGATATAGCTCAAAGACTCATACCTTTTTTTCTTGACTCCATCAACAAAAATGGTATGTTTCTCCTTCTTCTCGTTTCAATTTATATGATATAATTTAACTTGATATGGGGTTGAAGAAAGAAATGAATACTTTTGTATTTGTAGCTTATTACTTAAGATAAGTTTTATATACTGCAGTGATGGGTTCAAAATCTGAAAAAGCAAGCACGCGAATTGGGGGGGGGGGGGGTTTTGATATTTGTTACATATAAAAAAAGTAATTTTAATTAGGTATAAATTGTATAATTTTGTGGCGAAAGAGGTTCGGATGAACTCGTAGCCAAAAAGTGGCTCTGCCACTATATTTGTGTGAGTATAAATTATTTTGGTGATAAATTAAATGATGGCATGTGGCATCTGAGTCCAAAAATTTATTAAAATATTCAAAAGGATACTATTTTTTGAACCTGTTTAACTAATTTGTGAAATGTCTGTTACCTGTTTGGTAAAATGCCTGAACAAACTTTTTGATTTAGTCTTGGATGCCTATTATGTGTTTGATGAAATGTCTGAATGAGCTGTTTGGTTTTAGTTGTGAAATGCTTATTTCATGTTTGCTTTCATTAGTCATTTTGCTGTCGAAAAGAATTCCTAATCGAGCCTATTGCTTGGTCTACTGTTATTTCCTGATGATTTTGTTCTTTGCCCTTCAGATTGCATATAATATCTATCAAAAGAAACCAGAAACAAAATGTATAAGATGAGAGGACTAAGAAAGAAGGCTAAGGTTGCCCCTAAAATTTAAGGATAGAACGACTTGTCGCCTTTTGCATACGATTTTTTAGACTTTGTCTTTTTTCCATTTTCAAGATTTCATTATTTAACAGGGGAAAAATGCCACCTTTTGGTAATGGCAAGGGCAGAAAACAACCCTACTATTAAACAGAGGACTATTCAAAACAATTGATTTTATGAAAACTGTTACTGAATTCATGTCTTCCGGAAACACTCTCTATCTCAATGAGGTAGTGGTAAGGTTTGCGTACATTTTATCCTCCCCACTTGTAAGATTTCACTGGATATGTTGTTGTTATTACTGAATTCATGAGAAAATATCCAGAACTACCCACCCTCTATAAAGGAGGTGCATAATAACACCAGGTACCTTGAAAATCTCTGTGAATTAAGGATATTAAATCATGAGTAACATATAAGAAGAGATTCTAGTTAAAATGTCCTCTGTTTCTTTCTTTTGTTTCATCCTCGCGTTACTTGCAGGTAAAAATTCTTTCATCTGGCTAGGCCCGTACCCAATAGTGTTGATTACGGATCCTGAACATGTAAAGGAGATTTTCACAAAGAATTATGTGTATCTAAAACAAACTCATCCCAATCCATTCACCAAGCTATTGGCTAAAGGCCTTGTAAGCGTTGAGGAGGACAAATGGGCCAAGCACAGAAAAATCATCAATCCTGCCTTCCATGTCGAGAAGTTAAAGGTCAATACTTCTTTTTCTGACTTTATTGAATTTAGAAAGGCATAATATATATCTGCCTCCTATAACTTGGCTTTAGCAGGCATTTATGCCCTCCAACTTTGAGTGTGCAAAACTAGGCACATTTCATTTGTATAAAATTGAACTAGCAGATACATGTGTCCTACGTCACATTCAACATGGAAATTTGCGTCCGACATGTATTATGCTACGTAGGACACATGTATTTACTTGTTAAACTTTATACAAGTTTAAATGGCTACTTGTGCACACCCAAAATTAAAGGGTACGTTTATGTATTATGTCATTGAGAAAACATTTTTTTATTTTACTTTGACTTAGATTGCAGATTGAGATGCCTTAACATTTAGAAGTTATCCATTTATAACAAGGACTGTGGGTTTTCTCTCTCTCTCTCTTCTTTTTTTTTTTTTTTTTTTTTTTTTTTTTTGGTATAGCATATGTTGCCAGCATTTTACGTAAGTTGTAGTGAAATGATAAGCAAATGGGAGGATCATGTTCCAAAGGAAACATCATCCGAGATCGACGTATGGCCAGATCTTCAGATGATGACGAGTGAAGTCATTTCGCACACAGCATTTGGGAGTAGCTATGAAGAAGGAAGAACAGTATTTGAACTTCAGAAAGAACAAGCTGAGCATGTAATGGAAGTAGCACGTTCAATTTATATACCTGGATCTAGGTACAATAATTTATTTATCATTTTTTCACGTTTATAACTTTTTGTGTTTGCGATACCTTTCTTTGTCGTTACATATAAGTACAATACAACAGGAACTGTACTCTGCCTTTCTGCTAAATTTGCTTTTAAATTTGTTTTGTTAGGTTCTTGCCTACAAAAAGAAACAAAAGAATGCTGGAAATTGAAAAGGAAATTCAAGCAACAATCAGGCGTATCATTGACAAAAGATTGAGGGCAATGGAAGCAGGGGAGAGTAGTAAAGATGACTTATTAGGTATATTACTTGAATCCAATATGAAAGAAATTGAACAAAGTGGAAGCAAAGATTTCGGAATGACAACAACAGAAGTGATTGAAGAGTGCAAGTTATTTTATTTTGCTGGACAAGAGACCACTTCAGTGTTGCTCGTGTGGACAATGATTTTGTTGTGCCTACACCCGGAGTGGCAAGTACGAGCCAGAGAGGAGGTCTTGCATGCATTTGGAAATGACAAACCAGATTTGGAAGGACTAGGTCGCTTGAAAATAGTAAGTACTGTTCACAAGACTTTTACTTCCAATCTTTCCTATAGTACGTTTTGTGTCCTCAATGTAGTTGTCCCATAGGATCCCGGAAGCTGATAAAAGTGAACCTAGAGCCCATTTTATAAAAAGACAATTACGCATTTGGATAGAAGTATAAAGTTGATTGTTTGGTTAAAAAAGTGTTCATATGCTTTTTGTTAAAATGAACTTAAAGTTATTTATAAAAGACATAAATTTGAAACTATTTTTCCAAGGAGGACAAATGACGGAAATGGAATGGAGAGAGAGTTAGTCATTTCATTGTGCGAAGGGTATTTACTGGATTAAAAACTATATTTACTGGATTAAAAACTATGTTAGAGACAAAATAGTACTTAAAAACTTTTGGTCAGACAAAAAAAAATTGCTTAAGATTAAAAATCTTAAGTTAGGGGTGATCAACTTATAGCACTTTGAATGTGCACTAGACGCGTATATTATCATTTATCAAATAAATACTTAATAAGTTTGTCAAAGCTTCTAGCAAACTACCCCCTAATTCTACTGCTTATGCGATCCTTTTTTCATAGGTGACCATGATCTTGTACGAGACGTTAAGGCTATTCCCACCGTTACCAACATTTGGTAGAACAAATAAAAAAGAAGTGAAATTGGGGGAGCTAAGTCTACCTGCTGGAGTGATACTCCTTATACCCGCAATCTTAGTACACTATGATAAGGAACTATGGGGTGAAGACGCAAAGGAGTTCAAACCAGAAAGATTTAGTGAAGGAGTTTTAAAGGCAACCAAAGGACAATTCTCTTATATTCCATTTGGTGGGGGTCCTCGAATTTGCATTGGGCAGAACTTCGCAATGTTGGAAGCAAAACTGGCAATGGCAATGATACTACAAAGGTTCTGCTTCGAACTCTCTCCATCATATACACATGCTCCATTTGCAGTGGTGACTATTCATCCTCAATATGGTGCTCCTCTGCTTATGCGCAAACTGTGAGATGATATTTCACCGTTGGCTTTGTATTGATCGATCTCCATGCATCATTTGAACGATGGACACTAAATTGTTGCGTGATGGATGGAGTCGCGCTTTGAATTTTCATGTTGCAATGTGGCCTCTTGGTGGAGCAGAGCAAAAGATTCTTCCTATATTTGTGTAGCATATATATATATATATATATATATATATATATATATATATATATATTTCTAATGCATCTCTATGTTCATTTTGGTTTATCCATATGTAGGAATCAACCAAAACAACTACGGCTATGTTTCTCAAGTGTTATCTGCTTTCTTGTTTTCTTGGGCCTGCATATACTTGTCTCTTCATTTGTGTCGTAACCTCTATATACCATGAAAAAAAACTTGGTAGTTCTTTAGATACATAGATACACATGTTTAACTTGACGTCAACTGAAGATTTAGCACTCTCAGCTTTTAAAATTTATGTGACACATCAACATCGAGCGTCTATGAAACACGTGGTTACAAGTTGAGGTGTCTAGACGTGCATTTTCTAAGTTGGGAGTGTTTACTTGATAGTTGAGATTAAGTTAGTTGTCTATCTATGTATTATGCCAAGTTGAGTTCTTTTTATATTCTTGGGGCCATAACCAGGGAGAAGCTAGCTAGTAAGAACCCAATTTGATGGAAAATTATATTGTTTATACATGGTTAAAATTATTTTATATTGCATATAGTAGCTGTTAAACCCTCTTCGACTTCTTTGTTTGTTTCTCCATATTTTGGAATCCCTTAATGAAAATTTTGACTCCATCACCCATAACTTTATTAAATTTCACTTCATAAAGTATGTTGTATATACCAAACATACCGTATACCTTAGTCATTTGTTTTGAACAGCCTATGCTGCCTGCATTTTATGTGAGTTGTAATCAAATGCTAAGCAAATGGGAGGAAATCATTCTAACTGGAACATCATTTGAACTCGATGTATGGCCAGACATTCAGTTAATGACCAGTGAAGTCATCTCTCGCACAGCATTTGGGAGTAGGCAGAACAGTATTTGAGCTTCAGAAAGAACAAGCTGAGTATGCAATGGAAAAAGGACGTTCAGTTTATATACCAGGATCAAGGTACGGCAATTTATATACTTCACATTTCTACGTTCAAAACTTTCTTTTGTTGTTGCAAAATCTCTCTGTAATTTAAAATGAAAAATCCGATCTTTACCAAATTATCCAATACAAAAGAAACTCTACTCTGCCTTTATACTAAAAGACTTTTCTCGTTTGAATAAATTTGTGTATATAGGTTCTTGTCTGCTAAAAGGAACAGAAGAATGCTGGGAATCGAAAAGGAGGTTCAAATGACAATTAGGTGTATCATTGACAAAAGATTGAGAGCAATCGAAGGAGGGAAACTAGTAAAGATGACTTATTGGGCATATTACTTGAATCCAATTTGAAAGAAATTGAACTTCATGGTAGAAAAGATTTTGGAATGACTATATCAGACGTGGTAGACGAGTGCAAACTATTCTATTTTGCTGGACATGAGATAACTTCAGTGTTACTTGTATGGACAATGATTTTGCTGTGCTTACATCCAGAGTGGCAAGTACGTGCCAGAGAGGAGGTGTTGCAGTTCTTTGGAAATAATAAACCAGATTTGGAAGGACTAAATCGCTTGAAAATTGTAAGTACTTTTTGTTAGGTAGTGGAGCCTGATAATATATTTAGCAGCTGTCACGATTCAACCTCCAAATTTTAGGTGCTACTGTTTATTCTCCGTGTATACTTGTATTCTGTGTAATTGTAAATATCCGGATATCATTAATATATATAGCCCTATCGCCGTGGAAGAACAAAAGTTCTTCCTTCTTCATCTTCTTCTTCAACAAATTTGCAGATTAAGATTTCCCAACAATTAGTGCCCACAGTGGGGCAAGAATCTGTGCAGATCTTCTTTTTGGTGATGGAGAGCTCAAAGATTGGAATCAAAAAGTTCGATGGATATGATTTCGGTTTCTGGAAGATGCAGATCGAAGATTATCTGTATCAAAAAGATCTTCATGAACCCTTGTCTGGGGTGAAGCCAGAATCCATGAAAGGAGAAGATTGGAAGCTCAAAGATCGCCAGACGCTGGGTTTGATTCGGTTGACTTTGTCGAGAAACGTGGCTTTCAACATATCTGTTGAAGGCACTGGTGAGTATGTACGAAAAACCCTCTGCGATGAACAAGGTATACTTGATGCGTAGATTGTTTAATTTACAGATGTCAGAGGGTGATTCTTTTGCAAATCACATAAATGATTTTAATATGATTGTTAGTCAATTGAGTTCTGTGGAGATTAACTTCGATGATGAAGTTAAAGCGTTGATTTTGATGTCATCTTTACCCGAATCTTGGGAT
>JAOTQR010000097.1:20280842-20295031 GCA_025774065.1 Solanum ossicruentum | reverse complement strand
TAAATTTACAAAATTTAAATTTTTTTGTAAAATAATTTTTAAATTTTTAAAAACTTTTTTGTAATTTATGTAAAAAACAATTTTGTAATTTTTTGAAATTTATGTAAAAAATTTAAATTTTTTTAAAAAGTTTGTAATTTATGAAAAAATATTTTTGTAATTTTTTGTAATTTATGTAAAAAATTTAAATTTAAAAAAAATATTTTGTAATTTTTTGTAAAAATTATTTTATTTTTCATTTTTTTAGGAATGCCACGTGTAAAATAGGGATGTGATGTGTACAACTTTTGCTTGCGTGGACGAATGTGGTGTCGCAGCATTGGACGGAAAACACGTCAGCGAGATTATTCCACACGCACTAAGTTAGCGATGATGCAGTGTCTACTTGTTCATAAATTGGCAAGTTGGAGTGCCTATTTGTGTAAGTTGAAAGTTTGAGTTCCAACTTACAATTTCGCACTAAGTTTAAAGTCAAATTTGAATATTATGCCTAATTTCAATTATGGTAAAGTTATAAATTCAAAGAACTCGAGAAATTTTGATCAAATCAAACCTCCTTAAAATATGAGATTCTTAATGTTAAAACTAAATAGATTGTCTTTTACAATACATAAATGTGACCAAATTGTATAAAAAATTTTGCACTAGCTATGGATATAACTTAAAACAATTATATTGTTTCTCATTGCCAATTATGACGGTGAAAAGTTATGAAGAAGTCTTGGCCCTCATTCATGCACTAGTCCATATTTTGTCTATTCATCATCCTAAAAAAGTCCACAAATTTGACCAATTGGGACAAACATCTTTGGTAGTTGTGGAAAATTCATCAAATTATCTCATTTTGTCGTTGACATACACCATACATGATAGAAAGAGATGGTATATAGACATACATCTTAACTTGGCTTTAATCAACAATCAAATACTTTAACTTTGAGAATGTATATCTAGACATCCCAACTCATTTTTACTGTATCTCCTGGACACCTCACACTGATGTGACACATAAATATTGAAGGTGTCTAGATGATCATTTCGTAAGTTGGAGATAGAGGTGTGCATGGGTTGGTTCGGCTTGGTTTTATGTATGATCGATTCGGTTTATTGGTTTTCGATTTTGAAATATGCTAAACCAATAACAAATTAATATGATATTTTTTTATCGCTATTTTTTGGTTTATCGATTTGGTTCTTAATGATTCGATTTTTGATTTACCCAATAAGAAAATATTCATAAATAAATATATGACTTCTCTAATAATTTGACGCAATACGATGAGTTACAGTAAAACAAACAAATCAATTGAACACTTAAACTTAGTAATATGCAATATTTTTGACCTTATATTCTAGTTTACTTTCCAACAGGAGGCATGGTTTATGAATATCAATTTAATATCAACTGATGTTAATTTTTTAATATTTATGAAGTCATAAAGTAGTAAATTATTATAGTTTTAATGGATTATCGTTTTACCCAACAACCCAATACTAAAAACTAAAACCAAACCGTTAACCCGATAATTTTTTTTTGTAAAACCATTAAAAACCCTTTAACCCAATAACCTGATAACAATAAACCAATAACATTTTTTTTGGGTCAGTTTATTGGTCAGTTCTATTTTTGCACACCCTAGTTGGAGAGTTCAACTAAATCACACGGTAGAGACGAGTTGAGGTGTCTTAGAGATGTGCATCCTTTTAGTTGGAGTGTTTTATTTGTCAGTCGAGGCCAAGTTAAATGGTTTGTCCATTGTATTATGTACAATGCCAAAAAAGATACTCATAATTAATTTTTCATATTTATAAGAGAAGAGAATAAGCCTTTTTTATTTCATGGAATACGTATCACTAGTGGGAGAAGAGATGATAGTAGCAATTTGTCTTGCAATTTCGTTAGTAATATACACATGGAAAGTGTTGAATTGGGCATGGTTTAGGCCAAAAAAACTTGATAAATACTTAAGAAAGAGTGGTCTAAAGGGAAATCCATACAAATTACTCTATGGAGATTTGAAAGAGCTCACAAATAAACTCAATGAAGCCAAATCTAAGCCCATCAATTTTTCTGATGATATACCTCAAAGGATCATCCCTTTTTTCTGTGACTCCATAAACAAAAATGGTAAGAAAAAAGAACCAAGAAGTTTTTAAATTTTTTATCTAGTTATATATTGTTCTATAATTTTTCCGCCTTGCCTGATCTGATACCATACCTTATAATTATATTCTTTTCATGGAACATTCGCGTAATCATGATCTGACATTATGCTTAAATTTGTGATCATCTCAAGTAAAATATTAAAGGGATTAATCTTTCATCTTCTTAATTATGTTTTCGACTTCATGCAATGGTAAGAAAGACGAGCATGACATAGTTCTAATCGGTGAAAAGTGATGATGGTCCACTAATGGCTATTTTTGGCATGAATAACGTAGTTTAGGGAGGAGTCGAGAACTCCTTGTATATGTAGAATGTGTGATGCTAGGTTGGGGTTTGGTGAACCAACTAGTTTGCTCCTCTAGGAAAAGTATCGTGGCATAGTATAATTCTTCTTGGATGAAGGTTGTTTGTCCAACAGAGTCAGCTGGAGCTAAGATTTTGAGTTTATGGATTCTAGATTCTGGATTCTCGAAAATGCAACTTATGGGGTTCTTGATAAATTGTTTATACATTAAATAAATTTTTAAATACTAATATAGATTACTAACCCAAAACTGATAAATACTCTGCAGGTAAAAATTCTTTTGCTTGGCTAGGCCCCAAGCCAATAGTATTCATCACAGAACCTGCACTTATAAAGATGATTTTTGAAAACAATTATATGTATCACAAGAATAAACATTCTAATCCGTTCGCGAAGTTATTGGTTCAAGGTCTTGTTACCCTTGAGGAGCACAAATGGGCTAAGCACAGAAAAATCATCAATCCCGCCTTCCATTTTGAGAAACTAAAGGTTATACATGTAATTCCTTTTGTGTTTAGCTAGTATATAAAATTTAGTGATCACGAGTGAAACTAACCTGTACGTCTTTGTTAAAACAGCATATGCTTCCAGCATTTTATCAGAGTTGTAGCGAAATGCTAAGCAAATGGGAGGAGATTGTTCCAAAGGAAACATCAGTCGAGCTCGATGTATGGCCACATTTTCAACTAATGACCGGTGAAGTCATTTCTCGAACTGCATTTGGGAGTAGTTATGAAGAAGGAAGAATCGTATTTGAACTTCAGAAAGAACAGGCTGAACATGTAATGGAACAAGTTTTTTCGATTTATATACCAGGGTCGAGGTAAGTAAAAATTAGAATGTTTTTTTTTTCAAATTTCTACTTCATAGCATAGAGAATCTACTTAGATTTTATTTTTAGGTTCTTGCCTAGTAAGAGGAAGAAAAAAATGCTAGAAATCGAAAAGGAAATTCAAATGACAATTAGGCGTATCATTGAGAAAAGATTGAGGGCGATGAAAGCAGGGGAGACTAGTAATAACAATGAAGACTTGTTAGGCGTATTACTTGAATCAAATACGAAAGAAATTGAACAGCACGGAAGCAAAGATTTCGGAATGACAACATCAGAAGTGATTGAAGAGTGTAAGTTATTCTATTTTGCTGGACAAGATACCACTTCAGGGTTGCTCGTATGGACGATGATATTACTGAGCCTACACCCAGAGTGGCAAGTACGTGCCAGAGAGGAGGTTTTGCATGTCTTCGGAAATAATAAGCCAGATTTTGAAGGACTAAGTCGTCTCAAAATTGTAAGTACTTTTCGCATTTTCTCTCATAAGTGCACTAATTTTTCTGCAAAGTGAAGCAATACTTCCTTTTTCTCACAGGTGACAATGATCTTGCACGAGACGTTAAGGTTATTTCCCCCAGCACCCATATATGGTAGAAGGAACAAAGATGAAGTCAAATTAGGGGACCTGAGTCTACCAGCTGATGTGCTACTCGTTATACCTGCACTTTTAGTACATTATAACAAAGAATTATGGGGTGAAGACGCGAAGGAATTCAAACCTGAAAGATTCAGTAAAGGAGTGTCAAAGGCAACAAATGGACAAGTCTCGTTTATTCCATTTGGTTGGGGACCCCGAATTTGCATTGGACAAAACTTCGCAATGATGGAAACAAAGATGTCAATAGCAATGATACTACAAAGGTTCTCCTTTGAACTCTCGCCATCATATACACATGCTCCAGTTGCAGTAGTGTCTATTCATCCCCAGTATGGTGCTCCTCTTCTTATGCGCAAACTTTAAAATGTTGGTTGATTACCTTATCAAAAATGTTCACTTTTTTCTTCGTTGTGTGTCTTAGTTCTTCAGCTTTTTATGGTGTTTAACTTTGATATAGTCTTGTAAAGAGTTAGTGTTAGATTTGCACAACCTATGGATTTGCCTAATCGAAGAACAAAGTTTGCAGACATGTTTCCCGAAAGTAAAAACAGAAGATGACATAGTATTTTTACGTGGAAACACCCACCCGGCTCACAAAAAGGTGAAAAACCATGACCTGTACGCCTACAAGAATTTTTCCCAACTTCACTAAATCAAAATGAGCCACAACAAAAGATTACAATATCCTAGTAATCTATGACACAACAAACTTCAAAATGAAATCTAACTACAGATAAACCTTCCCAGGCTTATGTTTCCCACGTCTTCGAGTTGCCCTCAACTTGAAGACAATACCTAATCTCAATTTATAGACCACTGAGCTATGTAGAACAACACGACTCAATAAGAACAATGAAATAACTTCCTAGACTCATACTTAAACAATGAAACAATTTATTTGTTCATGCTTGAACAATGAAACAGTTCATCTAATGATTCAAAACTCTAAAACTTGACTTACTCTTTTTCTTGCTTTTTGTCTCGATTCTCTCTTCTGAATCTTCTTCTACCTTTTAATCAAGTTGTAGCAAAGTTCTTCCCTGGGTAAGATACCGACTCCTTGTATTTCGCCTTAGCTCATGCAGAGTTCTTATCGACTTCAAACTCCTTTACACCAACTCTGTCATTCTATTGAAATATCTAAATTGATTTCCTACTTTGGTGGTGCGTCTCCAACTGTTCTGTCCATTCCGCACCTCGTGGCATCTTGTCATTGCGTCTCAGAGATAGTGCAATGGAGAACCTGATCAATCAACATGTTTCATAATCCAATGTTCATTATCAAAACTCTAATTGACACAACATATTCCCCCTTTTTGATTGAGTATCAGCATCCATCCATCTCGCCTGCAGCTATTAAGAAAAACCATAAAAATGAAACAGGTTAAACAAAGGTTATAAAACATTGCACAACTCAGATATGATTTTCCCCTTTTGGCATCATCGAAAAAATACCCTTCGGAACCTCCATACTTAGTTTGAGTACGCAAGAGCAAACAGCCACACAGTAATGACCAAAAGACAAAATGAACCAAGATCATACTTGCATTATGGATGGCAAAATTACAGAATGACCAAAAGACAAAATGAACCAAGATCATACTTGCATTATGGATGGCAAAATTACAGAGAAGAATAGCATAAAACAATGTTTGAAGAAAAAGAAAATAAACTAGGAACAACATTAAGCATCTTAAACATAGTGATTGGCCAAGTGATTGGCACATAGTGATTGGCCAAGTGATTGGCACAATGAGCAGGTTGGTTACAAAAAGAAGGTATCCAAGCAACAGGTCATGTAGAGGGGCAGTGGAGGGAATCAACAGTGTTAGCCTATGACAATCTCAGCATGGTCAGCCCGTTACTTGTTCAGCCTGTCCTCAAAATCAGATATATCTGATACCAGTTATTGGGTCCCACGCAGCTGAGCGGGCAATAAAATTTAGGAGGAATAAATAAAACAAAATGGACACCAGAAAATTTAACGTGGTTCACCCAAAACCTTTGGGCTACATCCACGAACCAACACGTCAACTATATTTCTTATACTATTACAAATAGTAGGCACAAGTGTACAATTTCCTCTACTATTACAAATAGTAGGCACTCAGAGAAAAGTATTTCTTCTACTATTACAAATAGTAGGCTATCGGAGAAAGATATCAAAAATAGTGACACAATATTTCTTTTAGGAAAAGTATTTCCCAAGCACACACTCTAATTTTTTCTTCACAGACTATTTTATTTTATAATCTATGGAATACCTCACAGAAAAAAATACTCCATGTATTTTTCTCTCTATGGCTCTCTATATTTTTTCTCTTCTCTTCTTTTTTTTTTCTCTCTCTCTTAATTGTTGTGAAATAAAGGAGTTGAATCCTTTATATAGGAATGGTTTGCCGTATATTATTTTGCAAATTGACATTCAATTTGCATAAGCAAAGTTGAAGCAATTGTCAAAAAACTTGTGTAAAGGAAACTTGAGCAATTTGCAATTCAATTGCAGTTGGCAATTTGGAATGTAAAAACGTGTGGGCCCTCCAATTGGAGGGGCCACTCAATAATCTCCCCCTCTCGACAAATGGAGGGCTACACACTTTTGCAATTTTGACTGTCATGCCACAACTCCCCCGACAAATGTAATCAGGTAACCTGATCTAGACTCTCTCAAATCAAGAGTCAATATCACTAGCTAAATATGTTATTTATCTTGCATCACCACTATCAACTAGTGGGACACGCTACTTGACTACCACTTTGTCAAGAAGACTTTCGACGCAAGGCATTAACTACCGACCTCACTCCAACGATCATCATTTCAGATCTGCCACCATCTTGTACTGCCGCAACAATCTGCGAGACACGCTGCCCGACCACCTTTTTTTCTTGTCGGGAAGACTTTCGATACAAGGTATTACAGCAGACCTTCACATCGCTAGGTTACACCATCTGATCTGCCAAATCATCTTGCATGTCTTTATCTCCATAATTTATTCCCGCAAAATTATTACCAAAGTAATTCTTTTCTGATGTGGAAGTTCAGACTATGCTGCAATTACAAAGCATACTCAGACAGAACCTTGACTCTGATACCACTTGTTGGGACCCACGCAGTGGAGCGGGCAATAAAATTTAGGAGGAATAAATAAAGCAAAATGGATACCAGAAAATTTAACATGGTTCACCCAAAATCTTTGGGTTACGTCCACGAACCAACACTTTAACTATATTTCTTCTACTATTACAAATAGTAGGCACAAGTGTACAATTTTCTCTACTATTACAAATAGTAAGCAATCAGAGAAAAGTATTTCTTCTACTATTACCAATACTAGTCTATCGGAGAAAGATATCAAAAATAGTGACACAATATTTTTTTTAGGAACAGTATTTCGCAAGCACACACTCTAATTTTTTCTTCACAGACTATTTTATTTTATAATCTATGGAATACCTCACAGAAGAAAAATACTCCATGTATTTTTCTCTCTATGGCTCTGTATATTTTTTTCTCTTCTCTTCTTTTTTTTGTCTCTCTCTTAATTGTTGTGAAATAAAGGAGCTGAAAGCTCCTTTATATAGGAATGGTTTGCCGTGTATTGTTTCGCAAATTGACATTCAATTTGCATAAGCAAAGTTGAAGCAATTGTCAAAAAACGTGTGTAAAGGAAACTTGAGCAATTTGCAATTCAATTGCAGTTGCCAATTTGGAATGTCAAAACGTGTGGGCCCTCCAATTGGAGGGACCCACTCAACAATCTCCCCCCTCTCGACAAATGGAGGGCTACACACTTTGCAATTTTGACTGTCATGCCACAGTCCCCCCTACAAATGTAATCAGGTAACCTGATTTAGACTCTCTCAAATCAAGAGTCAACATCACTAGTAAATATGCTATTTATCTTGCATCACCATTATCAACTAGTGGGATACGCCACTTGACCACCACTTTGTCAAGAAGACTTTCGACGCAAGGCATTAACTGCTGACCTCACTCCAGCGATCATCATTTCAGATCTGCCACCATCTTGTACTGCCGCAACAATCTGCGAGACACGCTGCCCGACCACCTTTTTTCCTTGTCGGGAAGACTTTCGACACAAGGTATTACCGCAGACCTTCACATCGCTAGGTTACACCATTTGATCCGCCAAATCATCTTGCATATCTTTATCTCTATCATTTATTCCCGCAAAATTATTACCAAAGTAATTCTTTTCTGATGTGGAAGTTCAGACTATGTTGCAACCACAGAGCATACTCAGACAGAACCTTGACTCTGATACCACTTGTAGGGACCGCGCGCACCCTCACCCCAACCCCATATTTGTATGATATTGTCCGCTTTGGGTCAAGCCCTCACGGATTTATTTTTGGGCATCTCCCAAAAAGGCCTCATAATAATGAGATTGGGTTCAACCTATTTAAGTTGGTCATTTTTGACCTTCCACAACTGATGTGGGAGGGAGGAGTTTGCATTTGTATCCCAACAAGTCTCAGCATGGTCAACCCGTTCCTTGTTCAGTCAGCCTGTCCTCAAAATCAGATATATCTGGCAAGCAAATCACTTCTCTCCTGGGCAAGGTCTTGATGGGCAGTGGCTAGTTTTGCTGTCTTGGCATCCAGAGCAAGTTGAAGTCTATGCATGGAGGTGCCAGCATGCTGCATTGAAACAATTAGAGCAGCATGGTTCACTTGTCCAAGTACATTTTGGTTGTATGCATGATCCATATCTTTGGTTGTTCGCATGATCTATACTTGGCTTGTCCAAGGACATCTTTGGTTGTTTGCATGATTCAGACTTGTATGCATGATTCAAACTTGCACAGGGACAGAATATCCCTCAAAAGACTAAACTTAGAAACGGAAATGAAAAGGACTAGGAGACCCTAAACTTAGAAATGTGTTCATAAGCTTATGTTAGATTATGAGCTTTTTATTTTATTTGTTTGTGATTCAAATTTGGGTATTAGGCCCAAATAAGTTTGTAATGTTGTTTTTGTTAATTTTATTAATAAAATATAATGTTATAAACAATTAACATTAGACACTTGTCCAAGTACATCTTTTGGTTTTGGTTCTCTCCATGATCCAGACTTGGACAGGGATGAAACGTGTTTATAAGCTTATGTTCGATTATGAGCTTTTTATTTCATTTGTTTGTGATTCAAATTTTTCAGAACTCACTTGTGGAATTTTACTAAATATGTTGTTTGTGATTCAAATTTGGGTATTAGGCATAAATAAGTTTGTATTGTTGTTTTTGTTAATTTTATCAATAAAACCTACAAAAATTAAATAATAATTAATGCAAGTTCTATCATGCTTACAAAAATATAATGTGATAAACAGTTACAAACATGAGATTAGGTATTTTGTTGTTACATGCTTAGTATTTTTGAAAGACACGAAGTCTGTAACTTTAGATAAAGATAATTATAAAAGTAAGAATTAATTCTAGTTAATAAGAATTTGCCATTTGTTTTCAATAAAGTACCTCGGATATTGTAGTAAAAACTTTATTTACTAATACGAAGGTTTGAGTTGTTTGATTTAAAGTTTTAAAATATTTCTAATAAAAAATAGATAAATTTTCTTTCTTTCTTTATTCTTTTTTATCTAAATATTGTACTAGCATTTTAAATAATTTCACATTATTTAAGGTAAAACTAAATCATTAAAGTTACGATAAAATTTTTTTTAGCAGACAAAAGAAAATTATTCGGATGGTAATTATTCCTAAAAGTATTGCAAAGTGAGTAGGGAATGCAAAAATATATGTTTTTGCAGTCTGTAGAAGGGTACAATCAGAAATTCATTTCACATGATTTCCTTAACTGAGCTGGTGTGCTGCACACTTCAACAGAAATTCACATGTAAAAGATTTAACATATTGGGTGTGTTCGGTACGGAGGAATTTCAATTTTGTTATTTTTGATTTGTCAAAATTTTGGAAACTATATTATAAAAAAGTTATTTAAAAATTATTTCCATAGTGAAAGTAGGGGAAAGAGTATCACAAGTGACATTTTACATTGATTGTGTCATCTTCACTCTTCAACACACCTCATCTTCGTTCTCACAACCCCCACCTTCCATATAGTTGTCTAGAATGGAAAAGACCAAAATTTACGTTCGCATTATAACAAATAGTTAAAAATATATCATTTGTCATATTTTAGGTCCAGATATACTAATCCCATTGTAGTTTCGGTCCAAATATGCTCTTCTTATTTTACTCTCTTAATATGCTTTCACTCCAAATATACCTCTCAATATAACGGGGGTATATTTTTGTTATAATATAAATACTTTTAGATTAATATTGTTTGTTTAGTATACAAGAAAATAAACAAGAAAGCGACTTATTTATTTTTCTAGAAAATATCATAAAATTCCTCAAAATTGAGTGGGTCCAAACCAATTGGACAAAGATATATATTACTATTGGACAATGATTTTTTGTCTTCGATATTATAGAGAAAATATCTAGGCCGGTTGGCTAATCTTGTTCAAATAACAACAAATTAAAAAGGTAAATTAGCCCAACTTAATTCCCCTCTTTATTTCTACAGCTAGAAAGAAGTCCATAATTAATTTTCATGGAGATTTCTTACAACATACTCATAGAAACAATTTGTGTTGCAATATTGTTGGTATATACATGGCGAGTGTTGAATTGGGCATGGTTTAGGCCAAAGAAATTGGAAAATTGTTTAAGGCAAAGAGGTCTAAAAGGAAATCCATACAAGTTATTCTATGGAGATTTGGATGAACTCACAAAAAGTATAGTACAAGCTAAGTCTATGCGTATCAATTTATCTGATGATATAGCTCAAAGGCTCGTCCCTTTTTTCCTCAATGCCATCAACAAAAATGGTATGTTTCTTGTATTTTTTTTTTCAAGGTATAATACATATACAAACGCTAAACGTTGATTCAATTGGAAAGTAAACATTTTCATTTTGAGTATGCATATCTAAACACCTCAACTTATCTCCACTGTGTGATCAATTCAACTCTCCTATTTAAGAAATGATTGTTTAGACACCTCCAATATTTATGTAATGTCATGTTAGTATTGTGTGTCTAAGAGACACCGTGGAGATGGGTTGGAGTATTTAGTGTTGGGGTTTTTGCCCCGAGTTTTTTCTTTTTTAACCATAATTGGGGTTTTCCTTTTAGGTAAAGGAAAATAGAATTTCTCCATATTTAGTGAATCCTTTCTAGTAGGAAAATGTTTATGACTTTATAAACAAAGACTCATTCTTTCTAACTTGGTAGCATCCACAATGTAGTCTGAGGAGATTTGAGAGTCTGGTGTGGGGGAGATATTGTGAGACGCAAGTTTGTGTGAAACTCTTTGTATTCTGAGTAAATAGTGTGAGGTTATTTCTCTTGATACTATGTACTCTCGTATATATAGTGAATTGCTCAGTTCCTCTTGTGAATGTAGGTCGGTTGACCGAACTATGTTAAATTATTGTGTCTGTTTATAGGAATTTTCTCGTCTACCTTCATAGTCATGGTCTTTCGAGGTTGTTTTGTTAGTTTTCGCATGACACCTGATTCATGTCGGTCCTAACATTTAGTTGCTAGTTGCCAAGTTTGAAGTATCTATATGTGCACCCCAAAGTTGGAGCGCTTATTTGTCAGATAAGATCAAATTTGAGTGCTTGTTTATGTGTTATGCTTCTTTTTTTCTCATCGAAAACGGATAACTCGCAGGTGAAAGTTCTTTTGTGTGGCTAGGTCCATATCCAACAGTGTTGATCACAGATCCTGAACATGTAAAGGAGATTTTGACAAAGAATTATGTGTACCAAAAGCAAATTCATCCCAATCCATTTGCCAAGTTATTGGCTCAAGGTCTTGTGGTGCTTGAGGAAGACAAATGGGCCAAACACAGAAAAATCATTAATCCTGCCTTCCATGTTGAAAAGTTAAAGGTAAATTATCATGCCTTTGACTTATATTTCATATCAGAATATCTTAATATTGAGTGACTTCAATGCCTTTGTACAGCATATGTTGCCGGCATTTTATCAGAGTTGTAGCGAAATGATAAGCAAATGGGAGGAGATTGTTCCAAAGGAAACATCAATGGAGCTCGATGTATGGCCAGACCTTCAAATAATGACCAGTGAAGTCATTTCTCGAACTGCATTTGGGAGTAGCTATGAAGAAGGTAGAATAGTATTTGAACTTCAGCAAGAACAAGCTGAGTATGTAATGGACATAAGCCGTTCAATATATATTCCAGGATCAAGGTATAACGATTTACTTGTGCGATTTCTACATAATATGAAAAATAATATGTGCATTACTTTGTTTGCTTTAAATTTGTTTTGTTAGGTTTTTGCCCACTAAAAGGAACAAAAGAATGTTGGAAATCGAAAAGCAAGTCCAAACAACGATTAGGCGTATCATTGACAAAAGATTGAAGGCAATGGAAGCAGGTGAGGCAAGTAAAGATGACTTATTAGGCATATTACTTGAATCCAACATGAAAGAAATTGAACAACACGGAAGCAAAGACTTCGGAATGACAACAATAGAAGTGATTGAAGAGTGCAAGTTATTCTATTTTGCTGGACAAGAGACAACTTCAGTGTTGCTCGTGTGGACAATGATTTTATTGTGCCTACATCCAGAGTGGCAAGTACGCGCTAGAGAGGAAGTTTTGCACGTCTTTGGAAATGAAAAACCAGATTTGGAAGGACTAAGTCGCCTCAAAATTGTAAGTACTTCTCACAAGTTCATCTTGCCTATCATTAATTCGAAATTGTTCCAACTGAGATCAGATAGACCACATTTGCTATCGCGAAGGGCGGTTACTCTGAGACTCAGATATCTCGGAAAGGCATGACCCCTGAGTTCTGTAAGAAGTGAACTTATGCAATACATTAATTTTTTCCTTAGGTGACAATGATCTTGTACGAGACGTTAAGGCTATTCCCTCCATTACCAGTATTTAGTAGAACGAACAAAGAAGAAGTCAAATTAGGGGAGCTGCATCTACCAGCTGGAATGCTATTCGCTATACCAACAATCTTGATTCATTATGACAAGAAAATATGGGGTGAAGACGCGAAGGAATTCAAACCAGAAAGATTCAGTGAAGGAGTGTCAAAGGCAACAAAAGGACACATGTCATTTATTCCATTCAGCGGGGGACCTCGATATTGCATTGGGCAAAACTTTGCAATGATGGAAGCGAAAATGACAATAGCAATAATACTTCAAAAGTTCTCCTTCAAACTTTCTCCGTCTTATACACATGCTCCATTTGCAGTAATTACTATCCATCCACAGTACGGTGCTCCTCTGCTTATGCGTAAACTTTGAAATGGATACTCTCCGGTTATCAGCTCGAATACTATTAAAATGTTGGGTTATGGCTAAAGTCACACTCTGAATTTCAACATTGTAGTTTAGAAATGTTATCGTCGTTGTTCACTTTCTTTCTCACTTCTCTTCTGTGCGTGAATTAGTTAAACTTGTTACAATGTTCCATCTTGTCTCATGAAGCATTTATATCAGTGATTCCTGTTGATCCACTTCAACCCTTTAACTATAAGCATTTATGCGATATGATTCAATTCATCGTCTATTTTTTATTTTTAAGAATAACAAAGATACAATTACAAAGCAGAAATCACAACTGGAATTAACAATCAAGTAGAACAATTTGATCCAAATCAAGGAAGAGTGTTACTTTTGAGCTTGGCAACATGTCAAAATATCAGGGTCTTTCTCGAATTCAGTGTTGGGCATTGTCCCTCCTACATGGAGGAAGAGCCCAATATATTTTGGGCTCCTATATTTTAGTTTTGGGCTCTTTAAACTTAAGCCCAAATGTTGATATTTGTCCTGGCCCATTACACTAATTAATAGCAGCAGTCAATCAGCAAAAAATCAGTACAGAGAAGCTGGAAAATCAAAAAAATCAGTGAGCAGCAGAGCCAAATCAGAAAAGAACGCTTCTGTGCAGGCAGTCTGTTTTTCTTCCGGATCGGAGGTCAAACGGAGTTCGTTCGTCCTCAAATTTTAGTATGTTGTTCGTGACACTCTCATCTACAAGTACACGAAACAGTTTTGTTGGGGAAACAACGCCAAAAAACACAAGGGAAGCGCAATACAATCTTTCTCCAAATAAACTAATGAATAACAAGGCACAATGGACACAAAATAATTCACAGCAGCAACAATCAACAACAATTTCCAGCAGCAACACAACCAATTAAAACAATGGAAATATAAATGAAACACGCAATTTACGTGG
>JAOTQR010000097.1:20244661-20265849 GCA_025774065.1 Solanum ossicruentum | reverse complement strand
GACGAGTTCAACATCAGTTGTGACAGTGAGATTGTTGGTCAATTAACTCAAGAGACAAGTTGGATAATTGATAGTGGTGCAACCATTCATGGCATACCACATAAAAACCTCTTCTCATCTTACACACATGGAGACTATGGTGTTGTAAAGATGGGAAATGGAAACTTGTCAAACGTTATTGGCAAAGGAGATATCTATTTGGAAACTGATAACGGCATGAAACTTCTTCTAAAAGATGTAAGCCACATCCTCGACATGCACCTAAATTTAATGTCTATAGGCAAGCTTGATGATGAAGGTTTCCAAAATAGTTTTGGAAATGGAAAATGGAAGCTTAACGAGGGCTCCCTTATCATTGCAAGAGGACACAAACTCTCAAAACTATATGTGATACAAGCAAAGGGTCTTTGATATATCTATAAATGTGACGAAAAATGAAAATACCACATGTTTATGGCATAAAAGACTTTGTCACGCTGGTGAAAAAGGGATGTCTAAATTGGTAAAGATAAATTTCTACCTGATTTAGATTAGGTATCATTGAAGAAATGCGAAGATTGTCTAGCTGTGAAACAGAACAGAGTCTCTTTCCATAGTTCTTCACCTTCCAGAATGAAGAATGTTTTAGATCTGATTTACTCTAATGTGTGTGGTCCGCTACCGAAGTCACATGGTAGAGCCAAATATTTTGTGACCTTCATCGATGACCATTCGAGAAAAACCTGAGCTTATATTTTTATGTCCAAGGATCAAATGCTAGGAGTCTTCGAACAATTTCATGCCTCAGTTGAGAGAGAAACTGGGAAAAACATCAAGTGTGTCCGCACAGACAATGGCAGAGAGTATATTGGATCATTTCATGCTTATTGCAAAAAGCATGGTATTAGACATCAAAGCCTCCAAAGACACCACAGTTAAATGGTTTAGCTAAGAGGATAAATCGAACTTTGACAGAAAGGATAAGGTGTTTACTCTTTCATTTAAAGTCAGATAAATCTTTTTGGGGTAAAGCACTACTTACAGCAGCGTATGTGCTAAACCGCTCACTGTGTTCTCCACTTCAATATGAAGTTCCGGAGAAAATTTGATCAGGTAAGAATGTTTCTTATAAACATTTATGAGTATTTGGGTGCAAGCTTTCGTTCATGTTCCAAAGGATGAAAGGCAAAAGCTTGATGTCAGAACATGACAGTGTGTGTTTATTGGCTATGGTCAAGATGAATTTGGCTAGAGGTTCTATGATCCAGTGCACAAGAAGCTGATTAGGAGTCGTGATGTTATCTTTATTGAAGATCAGACTATTAAGGATATAAATAAAGCAAACAAAGAAGGCTTTACTCCTATAGATGATTCAACAAGCTTAAGGTTGAATTCTCCGACAAAAGTACCGACTCAAGTTGAAAATAAGGTTCATGATGACCATTTGCAAGATGCAGATGATGAAGGTATCCCCCAGGAAGATGAACCAGAAGAAGAGAATGTTGATGGTGGTCACACTCAACCACCAATAGCTAGAGAGTCTCTAGTTCTCTTAAGAAGATCTAGTAGAAATATGCAGCCTTCTATTAGGTACCCAGTTGATTAGTGGGTTACGCTGACTAATAGAGGAGAACCGGAAAGCTTCAGTGAGGTAATGACGATGAAAACAAAGAAAAATGGATGGAAGCCATGCAAAATGAAATGAAAACCTTGCATGAGAATAAAGTGTTTGATCTCGTGAAGTTGTCTAATGGTAAAAGAGCGTTGAAGAATAAATGGGTGTATAGAATCAAACATGAAGAACACGGAGTCTATCCACGCTTTAAAGCAAGATTGATCGTCAAAGGTTTCAGTCAAAAGAAGGCATTGACTTTGACGAGATATTTTCACCTGTTGTGAAAATGGCATCCATTCGTACTGTGCTGCAAGTCTCAATTTGGAAATTGAGCAAATGGATATGAAGACTGCCTTTCTTCATAGAGATCTAGAAGAAGAAATTTACATGGAACAACCAGAGGGTTTCAAAGTGAAGGAAAAAGAAGATTATGTCTGCAAATTGAAAAAAGTTTATATGGCTTGAAACAAGCACCAAGACAATGGTATTAGAAGTTTGAGTATGTTATACGAGAGCAAGGCTTCAAGAAAACTACTACAAATCAATTCATATTTATCAATAAATTCTCTGAAGATGATTTTGTTATCCTTCTACTCTATGTAGATGATATGCTGATCATTGAAAAAAATATTTCAAGAATCAACAGTCTAAAGGTACAATTGAGTAAGTCTTTTGCGATGAAAGACTTAAGATCGGCAAAACAAATTCTTGGCATGAAAATTACAAGAGATAGAAGCGCCAGGAAGCTTTAGGTATCTCAAGAGAAGTACATTGAAAAAGTACTTCAGAGATTCAATATGGACAAGGCTAAAATGGTTAGTTGTCCACTTGATAATCACTTTAAATTGAGTTTCAGTATGTTCCCTTTTACTGACAAGGAGAAGGAAGAAATGGTTAGAATACCATATGCCTCAGCAGTTGGGTGTTTAATGTATGCCATGGTGTGTACATGACCAGATATTGCTCACTCGATTGGAGTAGTGAGTCGTTTCCTTTCAATCCTGGAAAGGAACATTGAGCAGCTGTTAAATGGATTCTCAGGTATCTTCGAGGTACATCCAAAATATGCTTATGTTTTGGAGAGGCAGAACCTGTGTTAGTTGGATACATAGATGCAGATTTAGCTGGCGATGTTGACTCCAGAAAGTCTACTTCAAGATACCTGATTACATTTACAGGGGGAGCTGTGTCTTGGCAATCGAAATTGCAAAAGTGTATTGCATTGTCTTCTAGAATAGCAGAATTCATAGCAACAATAGAAGCTTGCAAAGAGTTGTTATGGGTGAAGGAATTTCTTAAAAAACTTGATGTCAAATAAAACAAGATTGAGATGTTCTGTGATAATCAAAGTGTATCCATCTTTGCAAGAATGCCTCATTTCACGCAAAGTTCAAACATATCGATGTAAGATATCGTTGGATAACTGATGCATTGGAAAAGAAGGTACTACAACTTCAAATGATCCATACTGATGAAAATGGATCAGATATGATGACAAAGATTTTGCCAAGAGAGAAGTTCGAGTATCGTCGATCAACTGTAGAATTGACAGAGTCCTCCATTTGTTGGGAGGGGGAGAATTGTTAAGTGGGTCCCTCCAAATGGAGGGCCCACATGAAATAATTCAACCATAGCTCACATGCCAATTTATTTTCTAAATTCATGAATTCAAATTAGGCTTGGTGCATTGTCAAGAAAAGGTGGTAAAAGTTTATGGTTGGCCACCAACCATTTTCTTTGTCAAAATAAATATGCAATTGCAGGCAAAGTTTTGCCTATAAAAGGAGCACTTTAGCTCCTTTATTTTATCAATTCAGAAGAAAGAAAAAATACAGAGAGAGTCACAGAGAGAAAGTGAATATTTTTCTTATGTGAGGTATACCATAGACTATAATATAAAATAGTCTGTGAAGAAAAAATTAGAGTGTGTGCTTAAAAAATATTTTTCCTAAAAGAAATAGTGCATTCACTATTTTTGGTATTTTTCTCTGAGAGTCTACTATTTGTAATAGTAGAAGAAATTGTACACTTGTGCCTACTATTTGTAATAGTAAAAAAAAATATTAGAAGTGTTCTTTTGTGGACGTAACCCAAAAGTTTTGGGTGAACCACGTTAACTTTTCTGGTGTCTATTTTTATTTATTTATTCCTCCTAAATTTTATTGTTCACTCCGCTACGTGGACCCCAACAAAATTTGGTATGCACTGTAATTAGCTTTAGGGTAGTATATGTAATTTTTATGAATAGGAAAATTGTGTAAAGACCTTTAATCCATAATGTAATTGCCTAAATTTTCACATGCGCCTACTTGCAACAAATTTTAATGCGACAGAAAATAAATTATAATCACAAATAAAATATGAAGAAATAGAAATATATTGATAAAACGTGGGTATAAATTTGTTTCTCTCTTGATTCTTCTCTCTTGAGTTTCTCCATGATTTGAGGCCGTTACTGGCGTGTTTCTCCAAATAATTTTGAACTCCTTGTGTCATTTTGATCTCTTTACCGAATATGCCTGGAATGGCATATTTGAGATATGGGAATATAATATTATTTATATAGGCATAAGGCCAAGAAACCTTACTAGAATGAAATAGGTTCACAGTGTCCTCTTATAGTCGTCTCATTTAACCAATTAAAATTTGCTTAGACGTGCCTTCTTTTCACCGCCTCAGACAATATTTTGCTTTTTTTGTTTTTTTGACTTTTTAGATTTATTGATTTATTCTTCAACACATAATACTAACAAACTTAAGATATTTAAGTTATAATTTATGTGTCTCATCCCCACCCTCCTTTTGTATATCATGGTCTTTTGTAAGTACAATATACACCTTTTCATTTGTTTCGAAGCGTTTGTTTGGGATAGGTTATATATCTTTTTTCGTTTTGAAGATTAAAACCTATGTGATTGTCTTCTTGTACTAGTAGTATGGAGATCAAAAAATGTGACTATGCATGAATAATATCTATTTATTTTTGTACATTTTAGTTAGTAAACATAAAAGGATCAAAATTGCTCAAAGCTATATTTAATATTAGCCATTTTGAACCTACTCTAAACATAACTGACCATTTTGTCATTTCTTATTTACTATATACTCCCTATAATATATAATATTCCCCATACGGCGCCTCTGTTTTTTTTCTCTCAGAAGAAAAAACAAAAATGGGGTCATTGAGTGGTGGAAATGGAAGCCTATGGGGAATGGGATTTTTCCATTCTCAAGAATGGAGCTCTGGAAGAAGAAAAAGAAGAAATAATGGTGGAAAAGAAGGTAATAATGCATCTAATTCGTCACATACCGATTCAGTGAATATAAATGGTGGAGCTGGTTATCGTTTTCCTATGAAGCAAGCCATGACTGCTAGCTCTCTTGCTCTTACTGGGGACACATTAGCTCAGCTTCGTGACAGATGGCTCAAGAACAAAGATAATCTTCCTAACCCACCTCATCCTAAGGTCAATTTTCTAAAAAAAAAATTTCGAATTTGGTAAAATTAAAGTCGCTTTTATAGTATAGTATAACCAAATTTATGGGCTTTTGGAGTTTTGTGACTGAAATGTTGGAATTTCTTGAACCCATTTTGGGAATTTGGCACTTTATGAAGGTCATAGTTGTGATAATGTGAATTGTCTTGTTGTAAGTTTATAATTTGGTAAATTTTGATTCCTTATGAACTTTTATCTTATAATGAGTTAGTTTAAGGAAGTCTAATGAGTTCATATTAAGGGAAATTTTGACTGCTGATATAACAAAGTTATGTGCGTCCGAACACAATGATTATCAATAACAACAGAAACATAGTGTAATTCCACAAGTGGAGTATGGGGAGGTAGATTGTATGCAGACCTTACCCCTGTCTCGTAGTAATAGAGAGCTTATTCCAAGGAACATCACGGTTATCGAAAGAAAAGCTTCAGCTACTTTGCTTATAATAGGGTTAGTTTAGGAAAGATGTTTGAATGCTTGGCAATGAAGGGAAGAAGAAGGTTGGTTACATGGTAAGAGAAGATTGGATGGGGTGAAACTTGTGCACTGAGAGAATTTTGGAGAATTGATTGATATTACGTGGTAAAAGAATAGATGTGAAGCAATTGACACTAATGTGATTATAATACACAGGAACCAGTTTTTCTTTTTTGGCATATTAGCTGTTCTTCGATTACCATGAAAGTAAATGGAATTATTTCCAAACCAATATTGCTAGAGATGAATTGTTTCACAAAGCCAACTTATCAATGAACTTCGAGGAAATTTCCAAGTATGAGGAATTATCATGGAGGAAAAAATCCAGAATTGCATGGCTAAGGAAGGGAGACAAGAATACTAAGTTTTTTCACCGGATGGCAAATGCTCATAGGAGATTAAACACTATAGACAGACTGGAGATCAATGGGGTGGAAGTCTGTGATTCAAATTATTACAAGATTTTCTCCAAGACCACAGCTGAAAGAATATAAAGAGTGATCGAGAAGATAGGTAGCAAACATCAGATGGCCTTCGTAAAGGGTAGACAAATTATTTTTGCTTCCCTTATTGCAAATGAATGTATTGACGCTAGGCAGAAGGATAAGAAATCTTGAGTCCTTTGCAAATTAGACATTGAAAAGGTGTTTGATCATGTTAGCTGAAAGTATTTGATCAATATTATGAGGGTCATGGGTTTTGGGGACAAATGGCTTAAATGGATTTATTGTTGCATTAGTATAGTGAAGTTCTTTGTTCGTATTAACGGATTTCCCGATGGATTTTTTCAATCCAAAAGGGGATTAAGGCAAGGAGATCTCCTTTCTCCTTTTCTTTTCATCATAGCCATGGAGGGGCTTAGCAGTTTGTTGAGAATCTCTACAGCTAACGGTGAATTAAGGGGGTTCACTGTTCAATGAGGGAAAATAACTTAGAGATCTCACATCTTCTTTATGCAGATGATGCTTTGATACTTTGTGACGCAGAGCCTTCCCAACTAATGCATTTGAGGTTGATTCTTACTGTTTTTGAAGTTATCTCTGGACTTCATGTCAATTGGAGAAAGAGTCAAATGTTTCCTATCAACGAAGTCCCAAATTGTTTAATTCTTGCCGATATTCTCGGTTGTGAGGTGAGTGCTCTGCCTACTAATATTTTGGTCTTTCTTTGGGCTCAAAAAACAAAGTTGTTGATATATGGGAAAGGGTACTTGATAGATGTGAAAGTAGGCTTGCAAGATGGAAAGCACAATACCTATCATTAGGGGGAAGTATCGTTCTTGTCAACAGTATCTTGAACTCCCTTCACACCTATCTAATGTCTCTATTTCCTTTTCTAGACAAAGTGAGAAAAAGCATAGATAAGCTGAGGAGAAACTTTATGTGGGAGGGGAACGAAGATAGCAAACGTATGCATTTGATCAAGTGGAAGGTTCTCATTTCTAGTAAGAAAGTGGGAGGATTAGGAATCAAAAACCTCAAAATACAGAATATGAGCCTTTTATTGAAGTAAATTTGGAGATATAACATTGAAGAGCAAGCATTATGGAAACAGGTTATAAAGTGCAGGCGTAAACAAATGGGTCTCTAGTCTACCAAACTAGTGACATCTGCTTACGGAATGGGAGACTGGAAATCCATGAGGAATCTATGGGAGGTGCAAATACAGGGGTCAGGGTGGGAAACAGGAAGAAAATTTCCTTTTGGAGAGATGACTGGTCAGGGAATGGGCCTTTAATAGATCAATTTCGTGATCTATTTAGCTTATCCTCCTTCCCTGATGCTACAGTTGAAGAACTTTGGACTCCACAAGGGTGGAATATTGTATTCAGAAAGCTCCTTAATGATTGGGAGATTCCTAGAGTTACTGATCTTTTTAGCAAACTTGAAAGCTTTTTAGGCCTAAAGGAGTTGGAGGATTCTCTCACTTGGAAAGGCGGCACCAAGTCTATTTTCTCTGTCAATGTCAAAGCAGCTTACAACTGCTTAAGTGATATGGAGCAGCCCAATGACCCATTGCCATGGAAAGACATATGGAAAGCAAAGGCTCCTTTCAAAGTTGTTTGCTTTACTTGGCTAGTTGTTTGGTAAGTTTGTCTCACCCATGATAAACTTCAAAGAAGGGATTTTCATCTCATTTCCAGGTGCTTTCTATGCCATCAGGAAGCTAAAACCAATGGGCATCTTTTTCTGCATTGTCCAATTACTAGACAACTATGGCAACTTTATGCAACTTTAGCTCAAATTTTGGGTGATGCCTCAGAGTGCGCTGGACCTAATATGTAGTTGGAACAATATACAAGGAGAAACTTGTCAGAAAGAGTGGCGGAAGATTGTTCCAGCTTGCATGTGGCGGACAATTTAGAAAGAAAGGAATGCAAGATGTTTTGAAGGCAGATGCAGTTTCAATCCAGAAGATTAAGAGCTCCTGCATTTCTCTTCTTTATTTTTGGTGTAAAGAACAATTAGTTGATGATATGGAATCATTACTAGACTTTATGGCCTCTTTTGTTTGAGTTTGTATCTGTAGATATGTTATATCAGGCCTTTTTTAGGGTGCTGATGAATATAACACGTTGCTAATTTTTTAAAAAAACAGACCAATATTGCTAGTAATAGTTTGAAACCAATATTTATGGTCTAAGAGGTAATTAGCGGGCTTCAAATGAAAGGGTTTCCCCGTGCACAAAGCATCCCCCATTATTAGGGTCCGGGGTAGGACCACACCTCAAAGGGTGTGACATTCAAAAGAAACGGATGGAAAAAGACGTTTGCCGTCTAATGAAATTCATGGATTCAGATGTCTAGAATGTCATTGTTGTCTGCAAACTGTATCTGCATTGCACATAGATCCTTGTTGCTGTCCAAAATATGGTTCATGCTTTAGGGAGAAAACATCGTCTCGAGGTGTTCTTTTTTATGAAAACATGAGTGTGGTGTCTCCCTGTGCTTTTAAGAACAACCAAGCAAAGTGGGAGGCAGGAATTAACGGTCTCTGAGTATGTGACTCCTCCCACATATTTTGGTCCAGCTTATATTCTGTGCAGTTCCATAGGAACAACTTATTCCTAATCAAAAGCCTCATTAGGCCTGTCTTTGTTTGCCTCTAGTATCTGTGCTTATGGTTCTTAGCTCGATCATATGGGTACTTATCTACAATTTTGTTTAATGTCCCCTCATCATAGTTGTCTCCGCCATTATATAGGTTGCATATCCTCATTCTCTGACTCTGTTATTGAACTGTAGACTTACATGGTCCAAGGAGTAATTTCATATGGTATGCATTTTTACCTTAAATAGCCAAACTAAAAAGCTTGAGAAAAAAGGTTGTTTCTGAGACAACCTTAGCCTCCCTGCAGCTGGTGCTTTACATGCTTTAATCATTCTTTTCAAAGATTAGCATTCTGTCTATCACTAGTCCCTTTTAAGGTTTTCAAAACATTAGCTGCTAAAACTTTCCTGTTTGAAGAGCATCATGCTAAGAACATGTTTGTTTAAAATGGTTTACATGCACTCTACTGTGGTCAATCTCTTTGGCACATAGTGTTTGCAACTTAACCGGTTATATGTATTATATATGTGTCTCTTCTGCTTTCCCCCTTATCAGTAACAACACTTAAATTTGTAATTAGGTTATAGCTATTGATCCTCTATAGACAATAGGCTTGAAAACAATGTATTTCTATTGGCTTTTGTCTTCCTAAACGCAACATCTGGATGGTCTCTTTGGTTTTCACTCTTCCAGTGATTAACTTGTTCCATTGTTATTGACCTGCCAGGATCTATTAACTTATCCATAGGAAGGTATAAAATATCATACGCTTCCAGAAAGAGAAAAAAAGCCAAGCAGAAAGCAATTCTAGATTTATTGCTTGTATTTGTGCTGTTGACACTGCATCAGACAATGAGGCAAAAGGAAAGGGATTACTTGATAATCAGCTTCTTCTTTTATTCTCATTTTCGAGTTAGGACTGGGGGGCTAATGTTTGCATATCCTTTATATTTGATTATCTTATTCCCCAGAAGTGTGGGTGAGTGGGGGGGGTTATTAAGGAAGTACTCTCTTGTAGTCCTACCAGAGGAGAAGAAAATGGAGAGCTCTTTTACTGTGTGGTGTCAAATGCACTTCAGCTACAGACGAAGAAAAGAGGTCAAATATTCCATCCACCTTTAGCACCATCTCAAGCTTCACAACAAACTCTTCATTGATTGATCCTACATCATACGCCAGCTCCATTTGCATGTCGTTACAATTTATCACTTTAACTATTTGCATGGTAGCTTTTTATGCTTAATATATTTGTTTATCATCAACTTAAACCTTTTCTCTAATAGTTTATGAATTTACATGCTGAATGCTTGTTCTGTTATGAGCAAAATATACTATTATCCAAGGTTGTGGCCTAGTGGTCAATACAGTGGTTGAGAACCATGTGGTCTCAAGTTTAAATCTCAACCACTAGCAATATTTGATCACTGTAAAAATGAACATAGTAGTGGCAGAAACTTGCTCTCCAACTATGTTAATTATTCACTCCTTCATGGAGAGAACTTGAAATAGAATAGTAGTTTAACTGTTCATGGAAAGACCTGCAGTTAGCTTACTTCAATAAGCAGCAACAAATAAAGGTTATAGGTTGACCTACCATATATTGAGACAAACCCACAAATCATAAGGACATCCATTCCGCACCAGTTTAGCTAGATAACTTAATTCCCTAGTAATAATTTGGTGAAATACATCCATAAATTTATCCATATAAGGTCAAATCCAAATTGAGGCAACACGAGGTGATTTCGTCCTATTTGTCCAAAACTTAGATGGTCAAAGTTACCCATACCTATGCTGGTGAGAGGTAGCAGGGCATCTATTCAAGTTTATTGTTCCTATTTGTCGTGGGAGGCAGTTGGGATGTCGTGGAATTTGTTAGGGTACACACAAGCTAGTCCGAACACCAAGGTTATAAATAAGTATATACACACACAAAATTATTTGACCAAAAAGATTATGTACAATACCTTGTTAAAAGATTTGTCTTTCCGTCAATATTTTTTGACGAATCAACCCCTTTGGGAAATTTTCATAGTCTTAATGAAAAATTCATAGCGGTTGTCATTGGATTTTCTGTTCTTAAATATAATATCCAGCTTTAGGAGTTGATGTTAGTTGTACACTGAATTGATTCACAATATTTGGCAACAGCTTAGTTAGTTGTTTGTTAATACAGTTACATATTAACAGCTAAATATTTTGCATGTCTTACCATGTACTCAAAGAAAAGAAGAAGATTTTGCATGTTGTATGCTCTCTCATACAATGGCTTCCCTTTGCTATCTGATTCGCTGAATTAAGAATGTAACTTTGGGAGTATTTACACACTAATTTGAACTTTGTATTTGACGAAAATATTGTTTTAGGATATGATTGGTGCTCTCCTATCTGAGCATGACTGGCTTCGGTCCATCCGGATGGCTTCATATGGCTTTTTGTTATATGGTCCTGGTACTTACGCATGGTACTCATATCTTGACAGATGTATGCCCAAGCAAAGCGTTGAGAACGTATTGATGAAGGTAGTTTCTTAAATGATGAGCTTGTACCAATTTAGAAAGACCTACTTTTCATATGAGTTTGACCAGACCTTTAATACTCTTTATTTCAGGTTTTATTAAACCAAATAGTGCTAGGTCCTGCTGTAATAGCTGTTATCTTTGCCTGGAATAATTTATGGCTGGGGAAACTTTCAGATCTTCCAAACAAGTATCAGAAAGATGCCCTTCCAACTTTATTTTTCGGTAAGCACTTCCATATGACATACCTTTGCTGGTTGCTCTAGTTCCTTCTCCCTAGTGAATTTTGATTTCATTCTTCATTGCCTTGCAGGATTTAGGTTCTGGATCCCTGTCAGTGTTTTGAACTTTTGGTATGTCTTTTAGTACAGTCCTTAGCCCCTTTCCCAACCTCATCCCATGATCTCTGTTAGTCTAGCTGTAACGAAGATCTTATTATTCTCGTAAATGTTTTCCTGAGGTCATAGATGTTATTTTTACATCATTTGCTTAGTTCTATTGCCCTTGCACACCACACTCTCTACCTCAATTAGTATCAATGCCGGAAGTCACACCTAAAGATCTTCCCATTCTGAAACTGTTTTCAAAATTTTCATCTTACTCTGCAGTCAACATTTGGTGAGCAATACAGTCAATATTTTGGTTGTGTTACAGTGGTTTGAGCTATGATTTATGCACCTACCTTCAATTTTACTGGCTATAAGCTTGTTTTCCGAGATTCTAGAGTGTTTTCATTTACGCTGAGGGCTTGTTACTGCTCCTTAGCATCATTAATACATCTGCATTGGGTGCGAGTGTGCATGTAAGGTTATTAATCTCCACAAAAGATATGTCATCACGTGCAGCCCTGTCGCTTGATCTGGCAGAACACATATTTTTTCATCAGATTGTGCATTAGCAGTTGTAAATTTCTCTTTATGGGCTGCTGAATGAATTTTCATTTGTGCTTTGGTGTTATTAACTTTTATTGATCTTTGTCATCGGACAAACTGTTAGCAAAAGGCATATGCAAATCACATGTTTCTCTCTCTCCATCTATTTGCTTCTGAAAACATGCTACCATTAATATCAGTTCATTCAGACTGAATTATGTGGTTATACTAGTAACTGAATATTCTGTAGTATAATAAAATATGACGACTTCTCTGTTGGATAATCACAGGGTGATTCCTCTTCAAGCTCGTGTTGCTTTCATGTCTATGGCTTCCATATTCTGGAATTTCTGGTTGTCAGCAACTATGAGCAATTAACTACCATCGAAGATATTGGCAGGAAAGATCAGGTTAGTGCACACACCTAGCCCAGTATTTGAGCTTTAGAGATGTCGCGTCATATATTAATTTTAATTTGCTAATTTTAGGATAATACAATTGATATAACCTTCTGTCCAGACAGAGAAAATGACGTCTGGAGGCAACGGTTGAAACCATTCTGATATTCCAAAGGTGTGGCTTACACTAACAACATATGATATGTTATGTTCCCCTGGAATAGAGTTTTCTTCAGTTTATGACTCTTTTGCTGCCATGAAAGGCAATTGATTGACCAAATTTTTCATTAATTTGCTTTCTTTGTCTGGTTTTTGGTGTTCGTTTGATGTTGGCGCGAGCCAGGAAATACACAAAAGGAAGATTTTGCAGTACACAATTTAAGAAACAATTGTTGCTACATTTTCTTGATATACAAAATCATCAATGACAAATTCTTCTGCTTGTTGAATGTGTTATTGTTATATCTAATGTCAAAGTCATATGTATCAATTTCGCCTCAATTTTAAACTAGTTGAGCTCGGCTATATGAATCATCTGTGACCATTCCGCTCCATAAATTTATTATTCTTACACTGGTCGTCCACCTTTTACAACTCTCAGTTTTCTCTAGCGTCCGTTCTTTACAATTTGATTCTTTCTTACTTTTATGACTGTTCTGCTTCTGAAATGCCAAATATTTGATTGATCAACTCCTCGTCCGTTGTAAGTGTGTTTGGTATGAAAGAAAATGTTCTTTGAAGAAAAAATAATTTTGAAAAATTAAAAAAAAAAGATTCTTAGTTAAAGTGTTCACCAAGTAAAAAAATGTTATCTCAAAAACATTTGATGTTAATCTGTTCGAGGGGGGATAGGGGCTATGGTGGGGGGAGGTGGGAAGGAGAAGGGAAATAATTTACGTCGAATGTCACTTGTGGAGCTTGTTTATCCTATTTTTGTGATTGGTTCGATTTGATGTTGAAGTTTATCGATTAGTGATTTATAGACATGTTACACCATCGTAGATACACTCCAATATTGGTTTGTCGGTTATTGATTGTTATCGATTTAATCATTAAGTTTTGACCAAAAAAAAAACATTGAAGATCTGTTAAAAACAAGGTGACAAAACAAAACAATCATACGCATGAGTTGAAAGATGGCATCTTGCTCAAAAACAAACATTTAACCCCTCGTAGAATAATCGAGAATTTGAAATAGGAAGAAATTAAAGTATGAAACTAAACCCAAAGTGAAGGACTTTATATACTGATTGATATAAATATAATTTACTAATTTATTATTGGATTACTAATTAATCCATTAAGGGAAAAATCTCAAACCACTAAAAACCGATAACACAATATAATAAAAAATAATGTTAAACCTTTTGAAATATAACCTCTATTTTTTTGTTTGTTGAAATAATTGGTTTCGGTTCGATTTGAACAGAGAAAGGAACTTGTGATAAAATTCTAAGGAAAAAATTGGAAAACATTTTTCGAAAATTATTTTCCTCCGTACCAAATACACCCTAATGAGTTAAAATATAAAAAGAATCTATGTCCAGAAGCAAGTCACCTATTCCAACTACACAACTCACAGCCAAGAACTGGATTCTTTGCTTCTCTATCACTTTAAGACAAGCACCTTTTCATTGAGAAAAAGAATCATATTTCACCTCAACACACACTTTTGTGGCAATTAAACATAAACTCAAATATATTGTGCCATTTATTCTCCCAAAACTTTAGAGAATTGGTAATCAAGAGGAAATTCTACAAACATGAGCAGCAACAGGCCTTATAATTTTACACCGCATGATAATTGGAGCAATGGACAGTGGCATGATCCTGATTCTCATGGACCTGAACACAACAACTGGAACAGATGGCAACCCATTTTCCCTCGTCCTTCGCCTCCCCCCGAGATCCCTCAGGTGAACGTATCAAGTTTAAATCCTGAATCCGTCTCTTAAGAGAGTTCTTATAATTTGAAGTGCTTTGTGTTTTGTGTAGAATTCTAGACGTATCGTTCATGATCCATGGTTGACTGTTACAGACAGACCATTTCCAGTACCTGCTGGTGCAACCAGGTAAATGTTTTCTTCTATCTTTTTGGTTTTTGGGGTCAAAATCTAGGATTGATCATTTCAAGAACCACTTGTAGTAATCCATATCCAGGCCAACCACGGCGTAGGCCACCTCATGCTCCTGTTCGTGTTCTAGTCCATAACGATGATGGAACAAGACGTGCAACATATCCAAGACCAAGCCAAGTTCGATTTGATTCTCCTCCTCCATGGTTTATACAGAGCAGGGAAACGTCGAGGGATGAATCCAAATTGACCCCAAATGAGCAAAAGGATGTCTTGAATAAGCTCAAGAAAGAAATCTACAATCCTGTACAATCAAAAGTTGCAAAACGAGTTGGACTTTACTTTAGAGGCTTGAATAATAACATGAACAATATGACTACCAACAAAATGGACAAGGACAAGGACAAGGATGAGGATAGTAAAAGATGTTCAATTTGCTTGGAAGATTTTGTGGCTAAAGAAATGGTGACAGTAACTCCATGCAGACACATGTTCCACGAGGACTGCATTGTTCCATGGGTGAAAAACCATGGCTCATGCCCTGTCTGTCGATTTGCTATCTGTGAAAGAATGAAACAGGACACAACAGACTCATCTGCCCCAAGGACTAGTGGTGCCAACACAATGCTGCTTGAACTGATGATGGATAGGGACCTGATTTCAGTTATGAGAGCATTTGATGAAAATTTTGAATTAGATCAAATGAGATCCATTTTCTTACCAAGATTAACAATAGGTTAAGTGGGGTTGCTTAAACTTTCATGAATTACCCAAAAAAAAGGATAATACTTGCATGAACACACAATGAGAACATGTATTTGTTCTGTCTTACAAATGAATTACTATCTTGGAATAAAAAGATGTCTTTTCCTTTTCCCTTTTTATCCGTATCTAGTTTATTCTGCTCATGAGTTTTTGAGAACGAGGATTTCCCGAAAACAACTTCTCTACCTCTATGAGGTAGCGATAAGGTCTGCGTACATTTTTACCCTCTCCAGAACCCAATTGTGGAATTTCGATTGAGTATGTTGTTGTTTGTAAAAAAAAGATGTCTTTTTCACAACTTGATGTATGTACATAGTTTTTTATAAGGTCTAGATTCTAGTAAGTGGAGATTTGTCAAGCTATTTTTTTGTTGTTTGTCGACGATTCTCTCTGTTCCAATTAATGTGACACCTTTTGAATTCGAAATTTAAAATAGTGTTGCTTTAAATTTAATTTTTTCAAATATCTTGAATCATGAATTATTATGACGTATAATAATTTTCACATAATTTTCAAATATATAAATTTTATTTTAAGAGAAACTTTAAAATAATTCTCGAAATTCAAACGGTTCACTTGGTTTAAGAGTTGCTTACACATAAAGCAAGTTGTCCACCAAAAGTAACAAATATCTAATCCTTTTAGAATGACCAATTTCCAATCATAGGTCTTTGTACATAGTCTATACTATTTAATTAAACCATACTAATTAAATTATGAAGACTATTAAACTAAAACAATAATATTACTCTTAACTAAATTCTTCTAGTGAGGTTAGGCAAATCAAAGTTTGAAGTTTAGGGCTAGTGAAATTTCAAATTAATAAATTGTAAATATTGAACGATTTATTTTTTTTTTGATAAATACAAAAATTAGATTAAAATTACTAAGTTCTATTAAATCCAATTCTTTGATGTTCAAAGTTAATTAAGAGGATACATAAGAGTTACAACCCAATAGTTGTAATATCTCATTGAATAACTAATGAAGACCAAATTTGGAGCCAAGATTTTAGCACTTTGTTTGCATAGTTATGATATATTATTTTATGATGTATTCTATTATGTTGTATGGTTTTAATGATATAATATTTTGATACATTGTATTATTTTTCGTCAATATATAATACAATAATAATAACAACATATCCAGTGGAATCTCACGGAGCTCTTGGAAGGGTAAAACGTACGTAAATTTTATCATTATCTCACAAGATAGAAAGATACTGACAACTAGAGTGAAAAATAAATAATAATTCATAAAGATGCTAAAGCTAATAAAATAAATAACAGATAATAACAAGACCCGATTGCGTATATAACATACTCCACCCAAAAAAATTGCAGCTGTATGGTTAAGATGAAACCACCCAAGGCAAGAAATTAAGAAGCAATTTGACTAAAGATTGGCCACTCAGATTGATGAAAATCTTCCATGAAAATCCAAAAACATTATGAGAAAATATATCTCAGAATCATCCATTGAGGAAAAGCCACGTACCCAAATCCCAAACCACATCTCTTCCCTCTAAATCAACCTTACAACCCATCATCTTCTTCTCATCTTCTTCACCTCCTTCAGTTCTGTTTTACTGGTAATCTTTCCTCTATCAACTGTATCAGGTACTTTCTCTTACTCTACTACTACTACTAGGCTTGTAGTTGAATTGCTTTAGCTCTTGACTTCAAGTTTTTAGCTGCCCCTTTTTAGTTTTGCTCACAAACTGTTTGTTATAATGCCTCAATGAATGAACTTTAACTCAGACACACCCACTTAAAGATTTGGCTTAGTTTGCCCTTACTCTGCTATTATTAGCTCTTGACTTCAAGTTTTTAGCTGCCCCTTTTTTGTTTTGCTCACAAACTGTTTGTTATAATGCCCCAGTGAATGATCCTTAACTTAGACACACCCACTTAAAAGATTTGGTCTAGTTTGCTCTTTACACCTTCCCCCATGTAAACAAATGCACTTCTTGGGGCGGGCTTTGAAGCGGGTAATTATACTGAGTGGGAAACTAAAAAGAATAGAGATTTGGGTTAGTTTCTTGATGGGGAGGAAAGGGTTTTTAACTTAAAGGTTGGTTTTTGATTTGAAATTTTGATATAACAAAGCTTGTTGGTACTTGTCTCACTTTGATATCTTAGTTAAAGATGAAGGAAATGATGCCCAGGTGCCAAGCTAACATTTTTCTGGAGTAAGTGTTGAAATTGGAAAGAATTGTTTGGTAGATTGCCTAGGTGGATGATCCTGCACCTGTAGGCTGTAGTTTGTTTATGAATCTGGATTAGTCGTATCCTGAAGCGGGTACTGGATATTGGGTGGGAAACCAAAAAGAATAGAGATTTAGCTTAGTTTCTTGAAATGGGGAAAAGGTTTTTAGCTTCAAGGAAGGTTTTGGATTTGAATTTTTGACATAACAAAGCGTGTCGGTACTTGTTTCACTTTGATATCTTAGTAACAATAAGGGAAGTGATACCGAGGTGCCAAAGATAACATTTTTCCAGAGAAAGTGTTGAAACTGGAACTAATGGAAGGCTTAAATTGAGTGATTTCTACTTTATGATGGGTCTCCTTCACTCAAATGGGCACAATTGAAACTCCAACAAGCATTCAGAATTATGTCTCTTTTGACTATCTATGAAAATGTTAAGATCCAAGGAGTATTTTGATTTAGGTATCCGTTATAAATTTTTTATTCTGATGTTATGGGGTTTTAAAAACATAAATGGAGATCCATGTTAAAGTTAACTTCCTTGTAATACTTGTATATAATTAGTCTAAAGACATGGTAAACCAATGGAGTTCAGATGTGTGCAATTATCGATATGTGTGCTTGCAGTTCCTTATTAATTTTTCATTTTTTTTAAAGAATATGCATGAATAACACATATGTATGTCAGATCTGTTTGATACATATATCCTAAAAGTAGATGATCCATATAATATAGGTTAACTTCAAAAAAACAATTGTGAGGTATTTACATGCCATCCATAAAGGGAACTAGGAGTTACTATTGCTAGGTTAACTTCAAAAAAACAATTGTGAGATATTTACATGCCATCCATAAATGGAACTAGGAGTTACTATTGCTAATGAAATAAGCTTAAAATAGGTTGCAGAATTGCCATCAGTGAGATCAGTGGTACTTATCTCAAACTCTGTATTAACTTGAGATGAAGAACAGAAAAGGAAAAAAGTTGCCATCCCAATGTCTTCCCCAATAATTTAGAAGAAATTTCAATGAAAACGATGCCAGTCCTTTGTCTGATTAATTTTTTTTCCTTGTAACTTGCAGTTATTAACTTTATCGTGTCTCATTTGCAGATTTATCAGTAGAAGTGAACTGTGAAGGTTTTATTTTTCTGAGTGTATCATATGGCTACTTCATCAGTATGCATAGCAGGAAATGATTTGTCTACCTGTAGAACACAAAAACTTTTTAGGAAGGAGATCTATGGCAGGAAAATTTTATACTCCTCAAACCTTCCATCATCTAGGAAAACATCAAGAGGAGTAGTTGTAAAAGCATCCCTTCAGCAAAGGCCACATGAAGGAAGGAGAGGCTTTCTCAAATTATTGCTTGGAAATGTTGGGCTTGGAGTGCCAGCTTTGTTAGGTAATGGGAAAGCCTATGCTGATGAGCAAGGTGTTTCTAACTCAAGGATGTCTTATTCTAGATTTTTGGAGTACCTGGACAAGGATAGAGTGCAAAAAGTAGATTTGTTTGAAAACGGAACCATAGCTATTGTTGAAGCTGTATCTCCAGAATTAGGAAACCGGGTACAAAGAGTTAGGGTGCAACTACCTGGGGTCAGCCAGGAACTCCTTCAAAAGTTCCGGGAAAAGAACATTGATTTTGCTGCTCACAATGCTCAAGAGGACTCAGGTTCTCTCATATTCAACTTGATTGGTAACCTAGCATTCCCACTTATTTTGATTGGTGGTCTTTTCCTGCTATCAAGGCGGTCCAACGGAGGAATGGGAGGTCCTGGTGGGCCTGGTAACCCACTAGCATTTGGTCAATCAAAGGCTAAGTTTCAAATGGAGCCAAACACTGGTGTTACATTTGATGATGTTGCTGGTGTAGATGAAGCAAAACAAGATTTTATGGAGGTCGTGGAATTTTTGAAGAAACCTGAGAGATTTACTGCAGTGGGGGCTCGTATTCCAAAAGGTGTTCTTCTTGTTGGTCCTCCTGGTACTGGGAAAACCCTGCTAGCAAAGGCAATTGCTGGTGAAGCGGGTGTTCCATTTTTCTCAATTTCAGGTTCAGAATTCGTTGAGATGTTTGTTGGTGTTGGAGCCTCTCGAGTCCGTGATCTTTTCAAGAAGGCCAAGGAAAATGCTCCTTGCATTGTATTTGTTGATGAAATTGATGCTGTTGGGCGCCAAAGAGGGACTGGAATTGGAGGAGGAAATGATGAAAGGGAACAGACCCTGAACCAACTATTGACTGAAATGGATGGCTTCGAAGGAAATACTGGTATAATAGTTGTTGCAGCAACCAATCGAGCAGATATTCTTGACTCTGCTTTGCTGAGGCCAGGACGATTTGACAGACAAGTAAGCATCTGTCCTTGACTCCATTTTTTAACTGTGGATTTTGCAAGAAACTAAAATTTGAAGCTCTTATGCAGGTATCCGTGGATGTTCCAGACATCAAGGGAAGAACAGAGATCTTAAAGGTTCATGCCAGCAACAAGAAGTTTGATTCAGATGTGTCTCTTGAAGTTATAGCCATGAGGACACCTGGTTTCAGTGGAGCAGATCTTGCTAACCTCTTAAATGAAGCAGCCATTCTTGCAGGCCGACGTGGTAAGACCGCAATCGCATCCAAAGAGATTGATGATTCAATTGATAGGATAGTGGCTGGAATGGAAGGAACAGCCATGACTGATGGCAAGAGCAAGAGTCTGGTGGCATATCACGAAGTTGGTCATGCCATCTGTGGGTGAGTGCTGCACTATAAGCTAGTTACTCTTGGCTTCCGATTTGCATCTACCCTATAAGCACTCTTTATGACAATATTAGGAATTTATTATTGTGTTGCCATTTTAATTCCCCAGTAGAGATTTCAACAGTATATCCAAGTGAGACTCTAATGGCACTATGTGTTCTTTGACATGCAGAACTCTCACTCCAGGGCATGATCCTGTCCAAAAGGTCACTCTAATTCCACGTGGTCAGGCAAAAGGTTTGACCTGGTTCATTCCTGCAGATGATCCAACCTTAATATCCAAGCAGCAACTCTTTGCTAGAATTGTTGGTGGACTCGGTGGAAGAGCTGCAGAAGAAGTGATCTTTGGTGAACCTGAAGTGACTACTGGTGCTGCTGGTGATTTGCAGCAGATCACTGGTTTGGCAAAACAGGTATACATGTTCACTGCCTTTTTTCTGTTTTGTCAAGTATTCTGGAATGGAATATGTGTTGAGGTAATCTGTGGAGGCTAGAAATCTACAGATTGATTGGTTTGAATTAACCTCTACTCCCCCCTTTCCATCAAAAGATTATAGAGATAATGAGCAATGAGCAATACAATTACTTCCACGGTTTCAATTTATGTGGTGTAGTTTGACTTGACACAGAATCAAGAAAGAAAGATTTTTTGAACTTTTGGTCTTAAACAACAGCAATAACAATATACGCTGTGAAATCCCACAAGTGGGGTTTGGGGAGGGTAGAATATACGCAGACCTTACAACTACCTCATAGAAGTGGAGAGGTTGTTTCCTGGAACCTTGGTCTCAAAAACCCATAAGCAGAATAAACTAAATATGACAAAAAGTAAAAGAAAGGGAATAGCAAAAAATGACTAATAACCAAAAACACATGACAATACGTAAATATGAAACAATTAACACATAAACAACAAATAATAACAACACATGTTATAAAACACTACTACTCCTCTACCCTACTATACCCCATGACTAGATA
>JAOTQR010000097.1:20229954-20244561 GCA_025774065.1 Solanum ossicruentum | reverse complement strand
GTTTTCGGAGTGTGCCAACTTACCCAGCTCAATATCTCTATCTCCTTTTTCATTTAAGAGTTTATGAAAGTAAGCTTATCACCTTAATTTAATGAAAGTGTCATCCACCAACACCTCGCCCTCCTCATCCTTGATGCACTACACTTGGTCCAAGTCGCGAGCTTTCCTTTATCTTACTTTAGCGAGCCTATACAATCTCTTGTCCCCGCCTTTATCACTTAGTTCCTCATAAAGGCACTCAAACGCTGTTGACTTAGTATTCGTCACCGCCATCTTTTCTTCTGACTTAGCCGTCTTATAGATTACCTTAAGCTTTTGCTTTTCATCTTCATTCCTACACTCTAACCACTCTGTGTAAGCGACTTTCTTATCTTTTACTTTGCCCTAAACTTCATCATTCCACCACCAATCGCCCTGACGTCCACCAAAGATCCCTCTCGAAACTCCTAGTACCTTGATAGCTACCTTTCTTACGTAACCAGCAGTCGTGTTCCACATACTGTTCACATTACTTTCACTACTCCACGCCTCTAAGTTTCTCAACTTTTGGTCTTAAACATGTTATATAATTTCTGTGGCTATAAAAATATTCATTAAGGGGTCATTTGGTTGGCAACATGTTATTCCACGATAAGTTAGCCTGAGATAAGTTATCACACGTGGGATAACTTATCTCATCACTGAGGCAAAAATGGTGGGATAAATAGTCCAAGGAGTGTTTTATACCTCCAACCAAACATGGGATAAAATAATCCTACATTTTATTCCAGAATTATTATAACTTGTACCTCACACCAAACGACCCCTAAAGGGTAAAATAGGAAGTCTAAAGTTAAAATTGATTTCAAAATATAGAAAGGCGACATTCCTTCTAAAGGACTAACAAGAAAATAGAGTGACATAATTGGGGCAGGGGGAGTAGGTTTATCTTCTTTTTCTAGTCTGAAACTTACCATTCTGAAGATCTCGTTCTCGATGACTTATTTCTGTAAAATGACAAACTTTGGATGCAGATGGTTGTCACTTTTGGGATGTCTGAACTTGGCCCATGGTCACTCATGGATTCTTCAGCTCAAAGTGGTGATGTAATCATGAGAATGATGGCCAGGAACTCGATGTCAGAAAAGCTAGCTGAAGACATTGATGCTGCTGTGAAGAGGCTTTCAGACAGTGCATATGAGATTGCATTGAGCCAAATCCGCAGCAACCGTGAAGCAATTGATAAGATTGTGGAAGTCCTCCTTGAAAAGGAGACGATGACAGGAGATGAATTCCGTGCCATTCTCTCAGAATTTGTTGAGATCCCTTCTGAAAACCGCGTTCCTTCCGCTGCACCTGCCCCAGCTGCTGTATAATAATATGAACATATACCGCAACTTGTACAATCACACTTATTCACCTAATTGTTCTAGAGTACAAACAATATAGATTATAAGAAAAGTTAAAACGCTTTTGTGCATGTATTGAAAGCAATTTTGCATTTGAAATAGAACTAGTCTTTTCTCGACTGTAATACCATGTTTCTGTACTTTTAGCACTTCTGAGTTCTTTCAAAAACTCCAGTGCCACAGCCCCTCACATGTATCATGTATTCATTGGCTTAGCGTAAACATCAAGTACGAATAAGTTTTTACCCTCGAGCCTCACATAACAATCTGACGATATAAACGAAGATTTTAACCATAGATTCCCTCAGCATATAAACGAAGATTTTAACCATAGATTCCCTCAGCATAATGTTGTCCAAACAAATTAAACACACTTCGAAATTGAAGTTTTAAAGTTTGAAAAACAACTCAAACTATAACAATGGAGGAACTATTTTAGGTGTTTTCCTTTTTTTTCCTTTTGATAGGTTCAATAAGAAAAACAATATGATTGGGAGAAAAGAGATTTTTGGTATATTGGACTGTGCAAGTGAACTGTTCTGTCAGCTCCAGTGACAAAGATAATGTTGTAAAGATAACGACAAGTGTAATTTTGATTTCAAAAATAAATGAAGGATAAATATAAACTATTTTAAATAGTTTACGAGTAATTTTGACCTTTTCCATTTCTTTTATGACTTGCTTTGATACTCTTTCTTAAATTGGAGTTTATCAGCTGCCTCCCAAAAAGATGGAGGGTGAGGTTCATGTACATCTGCACTCTCTAGAGACGGAGCCAGTATTTTCGTCAAAGCATTCATATTTTTTTTTAGAATATAGTGAAAAATATTCATCTGTATTTTCGGCCTTAACCCTCTCCTAACCCCATTTATGAATACTGCTTATTTTTAGTTTTAAGCGATTGGGTAGACGAATATAATGAATGGGAAAGTCTTGTTTGAGACCTCTGAGAGTTCTTCCCCTCCGTTCAGCAAACTCACGACCGTTCTCGGCAGCCGCCACTGAGTTTTCAATCCTATGTTCTCAAGGATACGTAAAAGAAGCTTTCAGCAAGTTCTATTTCCTTATATGGGACAACCCATCTCGTTTTTCTAACATTTTACAAGCGTGCATCCAAGAAAAGTCTCTTTCCCTCACCAAACAGCTGCATTCCCTCATAATAACGTCTGGGTGTTTCAGAGACAAGTTTGTTTCCAACCACCTGCTCAATGCTTACTCAAAATTGGGTCATCTAGATACTGCAGTTTCACTGTTTGATAAATTGCCTAAGAGAAATGTCATGTCTTTTAACATTTTGATTGGTGGGTATGTACAAATTGGCGATTTGAATAGTGCATCTAAGGTGTTTGATGAAATGGGTGAGAGAAATTTGTCTTCTTGGAATGCGATGATTACTGGGTTGACTCATTTTGAATTTAATGAGAGGGCATTGAGTTTGTTTTCGCAAATGCATGGGTTGGGTTATTTGCCTGATGTCTTTACGCTTGCAAGTGTTTTAAAAGGTTGTGCTGGTTTGAAGGATTTGGATAAGGGTAGGCAGGTTCATGATTGTGTATTGAAATTGGGATTAGAGGGTCATTTTGTTGTTGCAAGTTCATTGGCACACATGTATATGAGGTCTGGTAGCGTAAGAGAAGGAGAGATTGTGATCATGTCGATGTCAGATCAAACTGTGGCAGCTTGGAATGTTCTTATTGCTGGTAGGGCTCAGAATGGGTGTTTTGAGGGTGCATTGGAGCTGTATAATTTAATGAAGATTGCGGGGTTTAGACCAGATAAGATAACGTTTGTTAGTGTGATCAGCTCATGTTCAGAGCTGGCTACTATAGGACATGGGCAGCAGATACATTCTGACGTTATAAAAACTGGTGCAATATCTGTGGTTGCTGTTGGAAGTTCCTTGATTAGCATGTATTCAAAATGTGGGTGTATAGATGAAGCTGAGAAGATTTTCAAGGAAAGAGAGGAAGCTGATACTGTTTTGTGGAGTGCTATGATTTCTGCTTATGGGTTTCATGGTAGGGGAAAGAACGCTGTTGAGTTGTTTCATCGTATGGAGCAGGAAGGACTAGCACCCAACAATATAACTCTCTTGAATTTGCTCTATGCCTGTAGTCATAGTGGGATGAAGGATGAAGGGGTTGAATTTTTCAACATGATGGTGGAGAAGTACAATGTAGAGCCTCAACTGGTGCACTATTCATGCGTGGTTGACCTCCTAGGAAGAGCAGGTTGTTTGCAGGAGGCTGAAGCTCTTATTAGATCTATGCCTGTGAAGCCAGACATTGTCACATGGAAGTCATTGCTATCGGCCTGTAAAATTCATAAAAACGCAGATATGGCTAGAAGTGTAGCTGAAGAAATTTTGAGGATTGATCCTCAGGATTCAGCTTCATATGTGCTCCTTGCTAATATTCAAGCATCTGCTAAAAGATGGAAGGATGTTTCTAAAGTGAGGAAATCGATGAAGGATAGGGGAGTAAAGAAAGAACCAGGAATAAGCTGGCTGGAGTTGAAGAACCAGTTTCACCACTTCATTATGGGTGATAAATCTCATCCACAATCAGATGAGATTTACGTATACTTGAAGGAATTGATTGCAGAACTGAAGTTAGAGGGCTATGTTCCTGATACAGGATCTGTTTTGCATGATATGGAATTAGAAGAAAAAGAGTATAACTTGGTCCATCACAGTGAAAAATTAGCCATTGCTTTTGCGTTGATGAACACCCCGGAGGGTTTTCCAATTACGATAATGAAGAATTTACGAACTTGTGGTGATTGTCACACGGCTATTAAGTACATATCCAAGCTGAAAAATCGAGAAATTATTGTTCGTGATTCCAGTAGGTTTCATCACTTCAAAGATGGCTGTTGTTCCTGTGGAGATTATTGGTGAGGAGGTTGCATTTGACAAAAGCCTTTTCCTCCTTCAGTTGTAACATTGTGCAAAACTAGAAAGAGATTCACAGACTTAGTTCACAATTAAATCTTCCATTTATTTCCTTTCATATTGAAAGGCCACTATTTGGGATTTTGTTCTGGCTCTATTCAGCTTCCAAATAATGTGAAATAAATTCAATATAAGGCCTGTGTTCGCACCACTTTCTTCGGACTCTACTTGTCAGATTACTTGCTATTATTGTACTCAACTTTGGACATATATGAAACTAGTTTGCCCACATGTTCATTGCATAAGGAAAAAGTTGCAATAATCAGAAACAGTTATATCAAATGGACAAGATAAGTAATGTGCATGATTTACTTTTATGTGTACAAAGCTTTGCTGTATTTTGTTACTGCTTTTAGTGCTAGTATTTACAGTAAAATTACTGACAGAAAAACAAATAACTCTAATGTGTAAAGGGAATGGTAGCCAAGTGCTGGTCCCGGATTCTTAGAATTTAAATAATTATGACAAACTTAGAATTTAAATAATTATGACAAACTTGATATAAGCCTATGATAGTGGCGGTGAAAATGAAATATTAGAAAAATCCTAGTATGTGAAAATGAAATATTCTTGCATCAACCTATATCCACACAATGCATTTGATAGGGGACCATAAAAGAGCAGGGAAATCTTCTGTTTTTCACATGATCAATCTTATACTGTACAGCAAGACTACCAAAACCATTTGACTCAATCCAACATACTTGATGCTTATTGCCAGTCACAGCCATGCCCACTGACACAATGCTAATCTAAACTAGATCCACATGCTACCAACTTTAAAAAGAGAACTTCAATATACTACCAATTCAAGTATCAAGCAGCCACAAAGCAATCTTCATTCAGTTAAAGCTTTGCCACCACAATTGGTGTAAACAACCCGAACAGCGAGAACTGCATTTAGTTCCAAGCATAATTCAGGAATGATCAAATCTTTTGTCTGTACTAATAGATTCTCTGCCTCATTTGGTCATATAGAAACCATGTATAACATCTTTGGCTCATCCCAACCTTCTTGTGGTTCTCCGATTCTGCATAAATGATCACCGCCCTCCAGCACTTGGTGGCTTCTTTTCAAGAAGCAGTCATAACAATCTGCATTCAATTCTGTGTTTCTCCCCTTCTCATAATACGTTACATCCAGGCTAGTGATAAAAGAATAGACCAATCAGAAAGGAAAGAATGATTGAACAGAACTTGAGATTCCATTTTCTTAAACCTCGAAACCTACTCAAATGGACAATGTTGTCGTCTTCAGACCTGGAATATACATTCTCAGTAGAGAAGGTAACCAAACCAAACCAAGCATCTGGTAGCTACATTCAGTCAGAGTCCTCAGGTTCATCATCGGAAGCCACTGGAGTATCAGTCGCTTCAGCAAGGGAATCTAGCATAAGCACCACCTCGGATGTGTCATCCAAGTAATACTTCGCTTTGCTAGGTTTTTGTCCAACTGTGCAAGCAAATACCTTGGTATCATAGGAAATAATATTTCTGGACAAAGCATCACCAATTATTTCAAACATATCTTCATCTGATCTATCATCACCAATGCAAAGCACAAAATCCGCCTGTTTTCCTTTCCTCACTAAAGATGTAAACACTTTTTCTGCAACTAAACCTTTGGTGACCCCCTAGGATGAAAAAGAGAAGATTAATGATATTCAGAACATATGCTAGGATCAACACATTAGCAACTGCAACCAATGCTAAAAATACACGTCAAAAAGCATTAAAGAAAAAGATACATTCAAGATACTCAAGAAAATTTGACAATAACCGTCAAAAATAGTGGGAAAAGAAAACACCATCATTGTTGTTAAAATAATTACGTTAGCAATTTTTTTTTCTAGATGGGAAATACAGGCCAGGTATTCACTTGTCACTGGTAAAAAAATTGCAGCTTGCAACCAATTACTTTAGTAAATACTGAAGGCTCTTTTGTTCGCAAATGACCTACGCACAGATTAATGGCACATCAATTGAAAAGAACATTTTTATTTGCTTTGGTGATGGATGGATTGACACAGCACATACAAAGTGAGGTGCCTTTGTGCATGTTATTAGCAGCCAAAATAGTACTAATTGACGAGACGTGGAGTTACCGATAGGCTGGAGGTTTGGAGACAGATGATGGAGTCTAAAGGGTTTTAGATTGAATAGAACTAAGGCAAAGTACGTGGAGTGCAAATTTAATGTTGTGACCTGTGAAGATAACATGGAAGGGAGGGAGGAATCTCAAGTCATCTCCACGAGGAGTAGTTTCAACTTTCAAGTACCTTGGGGCTATTATCCGAGATAATGGGAGATTGACAAGAATATTTCATAAAGCATCGGAGGATATTGTTGAAATGGAGGCTAGCATCTGGTGTGTTTTGTGGTAAAAAGGTCACAAGACTTGAAAGTAGGTTCGGACTGAATAAGGAATTCACTTCTCTAAATCGAAAAAGGAGAAAAAACAATTTCATCTGTATCTTCCACTGCTTTACTTGGCTTATCTAGTAGACTAATTTTGTCATATGCAGCGGAGTGTTGGCCAGTCAAGAACTCCTATGTCCAGAAAATGAAAGTTTGAGGACTTACTAAGAGAGAGATGGTCAGAATTGAAAATATTTGGAAATAAATGGGAGTAGCCTCCGTGTCTGACAAGATGCGGGAGGCGAGGCTTAGATGGCTCGTGTATGCCAAGAGTAGACACACCAGTGAAGAGGTATGAGAGGCTGACGTTGGGGCTTGAGGAGAGGTAGAGTAAGGTAGGCCGAAGAAGTACTGGGGAGAAAAGTTCAAGTAGGACATGGCAAGTGTTCAGCTCACTGAGGACATGTCCTTTGATAGGAGAGTGTGGAGGTCGAAGATTAGGTTAGAAGTCTAATCGTAGGTAGTCTGGCATCTGCTTTTTCCTTACAAGTAGCATTAGCATCAGCACAAGTCTTATGCTTCTTATCATGTTGTTACTACTTATTGCTAATGTTTCCATCTATGTTTTGTTTATGCTTTGCCTGATCCAAAGGTCTATCAGAAACAGCCTGAACCTCTCTAATTGCACAAGGTAGGGTAAATAGCCTCAACCTCTCTAACTGCACAAGGTAGGGTAACGGCCTGCGTACACTTTACCCTCCTAAAACCCCACTTGTGAGACTATAGTAGGTACGTTGTTTTTGTTGCTGTTGGACTAAAAATAACCTATGCATTTAATATGGAGAATGATAATGTTGAAGTACATAATAAGGATAGCTAATGGATATTGATGCAAGCTTGAAAGAATACCATCCAAACTAACTAAAAAAGAACATACACCATCCATATATGCAATATAACCAACTAGCAACCCAGAAAGCAAATGCCAAGGAAGATATTTTCCCAGAAAATATTCTCATACTTTTTTCTAGTATTAGGCATGTAAACAAAAAGATATGATCCCAAGGTGTAATCAAGCAAAACACTTTGAGGGTTGGATGGGGTGGGGGAAAAGTGGAAGTTCGGAGGCAGGGACTGAGATTGTCAAGGGGTGGGGCTTAGGGTTAAGTGGGTGGAAGGAGACAATGAACTTGAAATGTCACTTATGAAACTTGTTTTCCCTATTTCCATTAGGGAAGTCACTTTCCTCATTTTAACTGAAAACCTCCTTATCAAACACACCCTTAATGTGGAGATCAGCAAAATTACCGTATACAGGAAACTAAAGGATATACAAGGTTCTATGGTCAACACGATCATATTTCTCATCAAAACACCAATAGCTAATAAAAAAGTTTAATCCAGATTACAGGAAACCAAATGCATCCCGGTTTACTGTTGTTGGGAGAGGAGACTCATCAATACAAAAAGGGGCATTTACTAAGGACGCAAGTAACATTTCTTAAGTGTAAATCTTGGAATATAAGCAACAAATAAGAATGAAAACAAATGCAAATTGGGATAAGTAATACGTGCCTGAGGCTTCACTTCCACAATGTGCTGACCACTTTTCACAGCAACTGGTTCATTCGCTAAAACACTCTCCAGATGATCAAGCATCTCCTTTGCCTGAGAAAACCCAAATCCAGAATCCGCATCACGATACTGCCACACTATAGCACTTTCCTTTCTTTCTATGCAAGAACCATCTGTAGCGTCTGTATAGGATTGCATCACAGGTTCAGCAAGTTGCATCCAACCAAAATCAGAGGTCTGACTGCATACTTCCCATTCCTGTTCTTGTTCCCATCTGCATTGTCAGAAAACTATAAGTTAGCAAACACAAAAAGAGAAAAAGATTGAACTGGCACACAACAGACCCTAATTCATGCACAATAGAGATTTGAGAAGGCACTGGGATGATTGGATTAATAAATTAATTAGAAGTACTGAATGATGTGAAAGCTACATAGAATACTATTAAGAAAACTCTAATAGCTATATCAAATGCTAGGGGCATTTAAAATGATGAGTTTAAAATGACCTAGATCACTCTTGCTTCATTTGCAAGAAAACTCCCTTCTTTTTTTTAATAATCGTATAAAAATTCTTACACAGATTGTGCTTTACACCTTTTACTAAAAACACTAGACCTTTAGACACCATACAAAAAGTAGATTCAGGAAGCACTAATCATTTAGACATCAGAATGCAGGTAATATTGATTTCGGTTGACATTGCAAAGGGAAATAGAAGAAACAGACCTTAAAAAGTAGCCATGTTCTGCTGCAAGTCCTAGTTTTCTACAAGGAGAAAACCACTTGGTTAGGCTTTCCCTCCCTCTTCCACTAACAATGAAGACTGTGTTGTTTGGATCACCGGAAAGCTTATTCAAGATGGAGATAACATTAGCACTTGGGGACTTAATGATAGAATTCTGTGGCATCACAGTTCCGTCATAGTCCAGGAATATGGCCCTGCTCTTAGACTTAACATAAGCATTCACAATATCATCAATTGACAGCTTCCTGAAGTTGGGATCGAGGGAAACAACTCTAAACCCAAAGCCCAAACCAATGCCATAGCATCTTTTCCTAAAGTGATCAGCACAAGTTCTCTCCATATCTTGCAAGAAACTTCTCGACCAATAAGCAACATCGTGGGTGCTGATGTAACGGTAATGCTTCTCATGTCGCAGCTGTTTCTCTTGTTCGGCCGTTGATACAGCCTCATTCATTGCCTCGGCAGTTGCTTCAACATTCCATGGGTTAATTCGGATCGCCCCACTTAATGAAGGTGAACACCCTATGAATTCTGATACAACTAGCATGCTCTTATCGGGTCCAACTACACCTGAATCTGTCTCGGCACCTGATACACCCTGTCGACAAACAATGTATTCATATGGAGTCAAGTTCATCCCATCTCTAACAGCTGTGACAACAACACATTCAGCAATACTATAATAAGCCATGCGTTCACTGCTTGACACAGACCTATCAATATAAACTATAGGTTCATATCCAGGCTTGCCAAATTGCGTATTAATTCTCCTGCAGCTTTCCTGTATCTCAGCCTGTATTTCATCTGAATCTATTCCTTTACCCCTCATAGGATTGGCAATCTGAACAAGCACAGCCTGTCCTTGCCACTTGGGATGCTGTTTAAGCATGTGCTCCATCGCTAGAAGCTTTAAGTTGATACCTTTGAAAATATCCAAGTCATCAACTCCAAGCAGAACAGTTTTTCCTTCAAATTGTTGTTTGAGCTCCTTAAATTTCAGCTCTTTATCTGCAAGTTTCTTCATAGACTCAATGTGACCCATATGTATCCCTACAGGCATAATCTTGATACCTACTGTTCTTCCATAGTATTCCAATCCTATGTAACCTCTTTTAGACTGGTACTCTAAACCCAACATTCGACTGCAACATGAAAGGAAATGCCGAGCATAGTCAAAAGTGTGGAATCCAACAAGGTCAGAACATAGCAGAGCCTTGAGTATTTCCTCTCTAACAGGAAGTGTCCTGTAAATCTCTGATGAAGGAAATGGACTGTGAAGGAAAAACCCAATCCTCAATCGATTGAACCGCCTTCTCAAGAAGGTGGGCAACACCATCAAATGATAATCATGAATCCAAACAAAATCATCCTCCGGATTAAGCACCTCAACCACTTTCTGTGAAAACAACTTGTTGGCAGAAACATATGCTTCCCACATAGAACGATCAAAGCGGCCTCCATGGTCAGGTGAAAATGGCAACATGTAGTGAAAAAGTGGCCACAAATGCCTCTTGCAGAAGCCCTCATAGTATTTTTCCAAAATATTAGGTGGAAGAAATGTTGGCACACATCTGAATTTATCTAAAAGATAGCTAGAAACATCATCCTGTTCAATTGGATCAACATCAACAGATAAAGACCCAACAAACAATACTTCCATATCTTCAGGTAAACCATCCTTAAGTCTCAAAAGCAACGAGTCCTCATTCCAACAGAAGCTCCAGCCTTTATTGTCCGGTCTCCTCTTCGCTTTCAATGGCAACTGATTCGCCACCACAATCATCCTATCACCAGCAAGTGAAGACTGATTATCAGAAGAAACACTAACAGCCTGGTCATCATCCAACTCACATATACTCCCAGGCACAGTCATAACCCGTGACATCCGTCGCCTATCCCTCTCTCTTCCCATTGCTGGAAAATTCCCAGATGCCAAATCCAAAAGATTGGTATACGATCTAGACATCATCTTGACAAAGATTCTTGCTCTCCTCTAACTATGGAATTTCAATTTTCTGCAATTACACCAAACAATTCAAGTTTAACCATACTTACAGCAAAAACAAACAAACCCTAGCTCAAGAACATCAAAATGGGTCCATAGAACCTAAAACCAAAATCAAACAACCAAAAAGTCACAAAAAATGCTGATTTTATTAATCAAACAGAAACCCATGTTAGTAACAGCATAAGAGATGATCTTAACCATACCCAAATTAAAATAAACCCCCAAAGTGAATCAAGAATCTCAAAAGTCTTACTTTCAAAACAAAGCAATCATATAAAGTACACAAAGAAAACAACATGGAGTACCCAGATTTTACCTCTAAGATTCAAAAAGCAGCAAATCTTGGATCTTTTTCAGTAAAAGACTCGTTCTTTAGAGTTGAAGGGGGTGGATTTTAGGGCTTGAAATAGCATAAAAACAAGAAAGATTGGAATTTTTGGTTCTGTGTGAATAAGGGTGATCTCCAAAATGGATACCAAGAAAGTTGCTGAATTGTGAATATCCAGAGAATTTTTTTTTTTTTTAACAAAATTGAGTAGCTGTAGCTGATCTTGCAAGAAAAAAAATAAGATTCTTTTCTTGACTCTGACCTAGAAAAACAAAATAAAATAAATAAAAACGTGCAATGCATACGTGAAAGTATTTTTTGTGTTTTAAGAAAAAATAAATTCAGCAGTTTTTGGATTGTCTATTTTGTGTAGCTAAGGCAACCGAAAGGAGCTAAAAAGGGAAGGGATAAGGATAAAAGAAAAAAAAGCTTGCATAAAGTTGAAAAAATAATTGACATTTTTATTTATGGTATTGTTCGAGATGATACTTTTGAGATAAGAATTTTTTAGAAATAGTTTCTTTATCTCTATGAGGTAATGATAAAATCTGCATATATTTTATCCTCTTCATACCTTATTTGTGGGATTCCAGTGAGAACATTGTTAGTGGTGGTGTTGTTGTTGTCAAGGATTTCGTATCGATCAGTTCGATTCAATTTTAAAATTTATCGATTTGACTTATTGATTACCAATGTAGATATACTAAATCGTTATAGAATCATTAAAATATTAATTTATTGATTTTTGATTATTATCGTTAGCTATTAGGATTTAACACAAAATTTATTGAAAATTACTTTAAAACAAGGTGATAAACCAAATGAACCGTATATATGAGTTGACACCTTGTAAAATAACATATAGTTTGAGACAGACAGACCAAAAAAAAATTATGAAACTAAATCCCAAGTCAAACTAAGTATACTGAATCATATAAATATAACTATTAATTTATTATTGGATTATCGATTAACCCATAAGAAAAAACTTCCAATCTTTAAGAAATATAAATGGATAACCTAATGTAAAATTATAATATTAAAAGTAATAATGATAAAATTAATTAGTAAATATATTTTTATTGCTATTTATTTGATTCATTAAACCAAAATAGGATCATACAATATCTAATATAAAATATTTATTTGGTTTAAACTATATAAAGTAGGACAAACTCTTATTTTTCAATTTAATTTTGATTTTAGGAGAACAACAACAACAACATTATCCCAGTAGCTTAAAGGTTCCCGTCCATTGCGGGGTAAGGGGGGTCGGATGTACGCATTTTGACACCTATGTTTAAAAATATAGCACAACTGTTTCCAAAATATTTTAGGAGAAGAACAAATGTGTTATTTTAGTGTTTAATTTCAGAATTATTAATCCCAAAATTATTATCCTACAAATAGTACTACAATTAGAGATAGATCATAAAATTTCTTTAATCACTATAATCGACTTGATTGAGTTTGATATTTAATGTGTTCTAATAAAAAATATTACTAGTTGGATAACCTAAATATTGAGGACCTTACGTTTATGTATTAAATCTAAAAAAGATATAAATAATAAAATATTATGTGTCTATAAATGTTAAAATTTGACAATTCACCCTAAATTGTTTTTGAGATAATGGGAGTAAGCAAATCTTTGTTGAATGTGATTGATGGTGGAAAAATACTCAAATCTTAAAATTATGTGAAAAAACTATAGTTAACGTTTTTAATTTCAATTTAAATTGAGAATAAAGAAAAAGGATTTTCAACATTCAAATTTTAATTTAAAAAAAGTTAATTTTGTTATCCGGTATTCAATACTAGTATTGTAGATCAATTATATCCAAATGCATGCGAAATTAATTTTTGGAAATTCAAACTTGAAATCTTTAATTAATAACGAAGGAATCTTGAACCATTATACTACAATTCCGTGATTAAAAAAGTACTTAACAATTGACAATCACTTCACTAAAGGAATATCGTAACATATAATTATTGAAATTTTTCTGATGTCACTTGATGTTAATATTAAGTCTCAACGTGCATTTGTGAATAATAGTAAAGTACTAGTTTTATAAGTCCAAATGAAAAAGTGAAATTTGAGGATAATATCTTTCTTCTTTTTTTTAACGTCTTTTTATTTTAATAATATATAGATAATGTATCGTCAAATTTGTTACCCCAAAAGGCATCAAATAAGCGATATCAATTGAATTTAGTTAAACCCGCTCATACAATGAGATTATATTCTTTTTTGCGAGATTAATTATGATACATAAAAATTGATCGAGATTTTACGATTATTTTTTTTTAAAAAAATTATGTAGTATAGTGGGATACTTTTAAGGTGAGTGCTTATTGTCTTGCCAGCTCAGATCCCAACAAATGGCGGCTGGTTGTGGAACCATTGAATCCTTTCAAGATACTATTCATTAAATAAATTAAATACGTGTATTTTCTCTCTTTTAAATTATTTATTATATTTAATTTCTCGAGAGTTAATTTATTTAATTATTAAAGTTAAATTGAGTTATATATAATTATGTTATATTTACAAGTGAATACAATAACATAATATTCAGTGTGATTTCTTGAGCGATGTATAGAAAGGATTAGAAAGTCTATTTTTGATAAATCTCTAACTAAAAAAATCATTTATGTAAAATGAAAGTAGTTAATTGTAACGACAAAAAAAAATTATATTTACATAATATTTTGAGAGCTTTAACAAGTTAAAGGGCGGGGAGTTTCGACAATTTTGTTGTAAGTTGATCCTATTTTATAAACTTTTTATAATAAGATATTTTATAAATGAAGTTATTTTCCTGTACTTTTAAATACTTCATTATGAAATATTATGATGATGAATTTATCTTGATGGAGCAAAGTTAAGTCATGGTAATAATTTATTTGACTAGATTGTGGTGCTACAGGTTCCATTCAAAAATGAAAGACCAAAGTGTTAAATTGACCCATATTTGACTAAGGCAAGTGGATTTCTTAACATTTGTTAAGCATATAGAATCTTGTACTTCTTGTGTGAGGTGTTGAGAATGATTTATGAATTTGTAAGGGTATCTTGCATATTTTATTTCCATGAACATAATTATTGCGCATTTACTATGTGATTATTGTATGTTCCAAGAAAAAGAAATGTAAAGCCGAAGGAAAATGGTTCCGACTAATGAAAAAGATTGAGAAGTAAAAAAATAGGATATTATGATTCGAGGGTCGAGTCGCGCACCGCAAC